>WOVY01016137.1:0-75000 GCA_013436015.1 Rhipicephalus annulatus
GGTTTTGGGACGTTAAACATCACATATCGATCATCAATTCAAAGACGCCGAGGTAAAAAAAAAAGGGGGCCTTTTGTTGGCGGCAGCCTTACAATGAGGTTCCATCATTCTCGAAGGTCAAGCAAAATTTCTCCAAGGTGTGTACAGTCTCCACTCTCCGGAACGCCTCTTGATTGCTGTACAACCGCATCATACTGATAGGAAAGGTAATCAGATATTCTTTCCACACGTGGTTGGTCTCAGCAACGCGCACTTCTCTGCGCACCCTCAGGGCGCCCATAAGTGAACATAAGAATGCAGTAGAGTCAAGTGACAGGTGAGTGATACATCGTTGGACCTAATGCAGTCGCCACTCCGCCCTGGTCTGCATTATTTGCGGCGAGTGCACACCTGTTTAATACAAAGGAACGTTTAAAAAGGGTAAGCTTCCTCCACCGTTCCCACGTAAACGTGACGTATTGTCGGTACTGTTCTATCAATCTTAAGTATAACGGGAATGTTCCTTCGTTCCTCCAAAAATGAACTGGTTTCTGGAAAGTCGTTCTTTGGAACACCGTTTCACACAACACTGATTCTACACATTGTCATGGTACAAAACGAAATCTATGCAACTTACTAGATAACTATTTACACATTTGAAATTAACATATGACCCTACGGAAACAGCAAAGAGTTCAAGTACCTATAGACTACAGATTCAAAAACTCTGGTTTTTTCGAGTAGCATCTCTTTCTAATAACGGACTTGACAACGCCAATCATGAAAGGGTGATCAGGAGAAAAAGAACATAAAGCTGAAGCCCTCTAGTGCATATGCTACTCTCTTTAGAAAATTCGGAGGACTCTTCATGCCTGTATTTACGCTTTCCCTACCTAGGTTTAGGTAATAAGTGATACTATAAACTGAGTCGTTTATTTACATTTTTGATTCTGCAAGTCTTGAACTCATTGAAAAAAACAATTTTTTTCAGAAGTACTTGATTCACAGTTCGCGCAGCAACTACTGTTTTTCTTGAAAATGTGCAGATGATGTCTTTTCTGCCACTCTCCTAAGAAAGCGCTTCAACCTCTCCGGTCTTGGTGCAAAAAGTGTCACCCTTAAATTGAAAAAGTAAACAGCATGGCAGCAATTCCGTTACTTCAAACGGAGCTTGAACGTGTCAGAGGAGATTCTTGGCTCTTGGGGTGCCCAATGGGGATATGTGGTGGTCGGTGGAGTGTGATAATTTGGGAAAACTGCGCTGCTAATGGTGGACGCTGCCACATTCGCGCAAGAGCTCAAGTTATCTATTTACTAAGCTTCGGCAAACAAGTGCTTTTTTTTTACCTTGAAAGGATCTTTTCCTGCCCGCAGCAATAGCGCACATGGGAGGACGCCATTTTGCAATCGAGAGTCTTCTTGAGCGCGTACTTCGAGCACGTTTTTATATATTTAACTAATGTAATTGTTCCAGCCAAAGAGAGAACATCGAAGTTAATTACCTATAGTATAACTTGACCGTGGAGCTCCCACGCTCTTGCTTCATGGTAAACGAGTGCAGCTCGTATTCAATATGGAAAGGGTTAAGGTGTAACGTCGATATACCGAACAAAATATCGATTTTTTATAAAATCAGTTTACCTTTCAAAATAAAGAAACCGCACCTTAATTTGTCGTTCGCTGCAACGGTAGTGCTGTTTTTGACCCCACTGTATTTTCCAGTCGGAATGTATACGCATTATTTCCTAAAAAAACCATGTTTTGTGGCCACACTGCAGTTAGTGCCCTTATTTGTGGGGGTCTGCGGTAGCAGGTATTCCTGAAAAATGATTGTGAAGTATCCTAGCCCCTACCAACCATAAGCTACGTAACCCAGTTTTTGCTCTACTGATTCATGTTTGTTGCTGGGAATTCCATTATGCAAAACGTTGACTGTTTAATCGTTGGATATTATGTCTGGTACTATTTTCAAGTGTTTACGAAGATTTTCTTCACACTATTAACGTCTGGCATGCACAGTAATGTACACGACTGGCATCAACACTCTTTATCAATAATATGCGTTCTACGCCAGCAATTAAGTATTTTATGGTAGCGTGAAAATTGTGAAAAATTGCACACACACACACACGCACCGCACTGGTGTGGTGCGTAAGTGCATCTGGATATATTCGCTTCACGCTATTGTAAATTATTTAGATATCTCTAGAAAACTCAGACGCACCAGTAAGAGCGACAGATAGCGAATGGTTTAGCCGGATGATGAAAACCAGAGAAATAATAGAATTCGTGCAGCGTAATACGGCACATTTCTTAAATAAAATGGCAGTGTAAATGTGGCTGATAGAGAGGCCATTATTGTAAATGTCTAGCAAGCATAGGTCAGCGAATAAACATTAGGGTGCTAAAGGCACTCCAGTCGAACGCCTTCAGTTGCTTTTCATGCAATCGGACAAATTTTCGATCAGATGGGGCGAGCTCTTTCGCAAAAACAGCAAAGAATTGGAAATATATTGGGAGACCGTAGTCCTTGACACAACTTTCTTTTAGTGGCATTCGCACCTGGGCGTGTCTAAGCATTACTGTACTTTTGGCGTTAGATTGCTGTCTCGCTGCTATGTTCCAGCGTATCTCAGTATTCACGTAAAGAAAAGAAAAAGCTCGTGGTACAATTTTCTCCAAGGCCCTGCAACGATCACAGCTGCCTGCTTCCAAGGAAAAAAACGTCTGTGCTTTGATCAGCGCATTCAATTAACTTCATCAGCATTATCATTACAGTAATTGCGCATTATTTTAAGTAGATGAATTTTTTAAGGAGTTTTCAAGACACCTATTTACTAGAATCGCAACCACCAAATTTCAGCTATATTTTTAAGCTCTATTACCAATTAGTCTCTGGGCTGGAAGGAAGTGCTCAATCTGAAGTGCTTCTAAGGAAAGCAACAGCGTCAACTGTGGCTCATCTCACGATAACCATGGGGTACGTATGCCAAGAAAGCGTTAACATGGGGTTGGAATTGAATACGCAAAAGCGCCAGGTTAACGATAAGTGGTCTATGGAAAAAACGAGTTAGCAATGTACAACGAATTTTTAGTCTTTGTAAATAAAGGTGCAATTCAGGTAAATTAAAAACACGAGAGACTACCTGTGTAAATGTAACTCCGCAATGAATACGGAGAAACTGAAAGCCCGTCGGTACACATTCGCAGTTTGATTGATATGTGGAGTTTAACGTCCCAAAACCACTATATGATTATGAGACGCCGTAGTGGAGGGCTCCGGAAATTAGACCACCTGGGTTTCTTTAACGTGCACCCAAATCTGAGCACACGGGCCTACAACATTTCCGCCTCCATCGGAAATGCAGCCGCCGCAGCCGGGATACACATTCGCAGTTTGCAACCGCCAACTTATCACTGCGCTTAAAGTGAAAATTGTACTCCCGAGTTACTCTGCACTTCTGAAATTCGGAGTAGTACCTTGACTGACATAGAAAAAAAAAATGATAGGTTATCACGCTGATGTGGTAGAACTGAACATAATGGCGAAACGTTTAGAGATAGGATGACTGCAGAGTAGTTCTGAGATTAGAACATGACAGCGGATACCCTAGTATACAATACGAAAAAAGTTGGCAGATCCCACGCACAGTGGAAATCGATGATCTACGAAGCATGAATGATGAATGTTGATATGCCACTTTAAATTCAGCCCAATTAACGTTGCGAGGTGGCCTGTCAGAATTATCATTTTTGCACTAGTCATATCTTTCGTCATCTATTGATGTCACGTAACAGCAAATGTGTTTTATGTGGAGCTTGCAATAAAGCCGGGAGCACATCGTGAAGGGCCCAATATACTCCAATGTAACGTTGACGCGCGCGCACACTGGGCACAGCAACGCTACGTTAGCAAAACGCGAGCAATCTATAGTCTGACGCCAGGCGCGACCAGCGTCCGTCGGCGCAGACTGACGGCAAACGGCGCAAAATGCGACGTGCTGCACTTCGCGACGATGCTGTAGAGTAACAATACTCTATGCCGATACGTTACCCAGATAACACTGTGTCTCCCTCTTTTCGTGACTGAGGTAAATTGGGCGCACTGAAACGCGCATGCGTCAAAGCAACGCATCGTGGCGCGTGCACGAGAGCATATAGCAAACGGCACCTGGCGTGACAACGCCTGCGGGAGGCGACGAAATGAACGCTGGTGAGCACGCGCACCGCGTCATGTCGAACTGTATTGGCGCCTTGACTGTGACATGTAGTCATGTTCACACATGACATGCATCTCATGAATAATTTTTTTGCACCAGTCACATACCTTCGTCATCCATTGGCGTCACGTAAAATCATTGATTGATACGTGGGGTTTAACGTTTCGAAACCACCATATGATTAAGAGAGACGCCGTAGTGAAGGGCTCCAGAAATTATGACCTCCTGGGTTCTTTCCCGTGCACCCAAATCTGAGCACACGGAGCCTACAACATTTCCGCTTCATCGGAAATGCAGCTGCCGCAGCCGGAATTCAATCCCGCAACCTGGGGGTCAGCAGCCGAGTACCTTAGCCACTAGACCACCACAGCGGGGCGTACCACCACGGCGGGGCGTCACGTAAAATCAAATTTGGCATATGTGAAGCTAGCAAGACGTCCGTGAGCGTATGAAGAGTGTGGCATGCAGTCATGTTGTTACATGACACACATGTCTTGAATGTCATGTTTGGATGTGTCATTTACCTATGTCGTCCGTTCGCGTCACGTAATGCCGAGTTTGGTACTTGTGAAGCTAGCGAAACGGCCGCGAGCGCATCAAGAGCGAAGCATGTAGTGATGTTGTCAGATGACATGCATCTGATCTTTATTAGGTTTGCACCAGTATCATACCTTCATCGTTCATTCACGTCCCGTAATACGAAATTTTGTATATGTGATGCTAGCCAAATGGCCGCCAGCGCATCATTAGCGTGGCGTGTAGTCATGTTTTACATGACACGCATTTTATGAATATCATGTTTGCACCAGTCACATACCTTCGTCACCCATTCACGTACCGTAATAACCCAATTTGGTATATTTGACGCTAGCGAAATAGCTGCGAGTGCATCATGAGCTTGGCATGTAGTCAGTTGGTACATGACACGCTTGGGATGATTTTCATGTTATGGTCTGTCGCTTGTGTTCGCAATGCAATCATGTCATACCATACCAGCTTTGCAACATGCCATGTGAACGAAACCACCGTAAGAGCTGCAAGATAAAAGAATGCGAATCATGACATTGTGACATACATGTGATGATTTTTTATGTTATGAGTAGTCAAATATGTTGTTCATACAGTCATGTTATGCCATACCAAGTTTGGTATTGATACCATTATCGAACGGCCAGAGAGCTAAAAGTCGTAAGGGGATAGATAGATAGATAGATAGATAGATAGATAGGTAGATAGATAGATAGATAGATAAATACGCGCAAGGTCACCGAAGTTCACTAAGAAACGCTTCGCATTTAAAGAGAACCAGAGCAAGCGCTATAATTAAATGTGTCAATAAAACGGTTGATTAGAACGTCGCAATGGCCACAATGAGATAGGAAGGGCTGCCGAGAACAGTACAGGTTTAGGTCATGATCATCCACTCATTTCACAAAAAAGGCATCTTCTTTATTGCTTCGATTAACGCGTTTCCTCTGTCTGGTACGACCACCTTATCTCCACTAACATAATCTGATTAGTCCCCTGACAATCTGCTCTATGTCCTGCACATGCCCATGTCTTCTTAATTCTGATTGAGATATCCGTATGACGAGTTTGTTACCTGATCCAGTCACTTCAAATTTGTATCTTAGAGATACGTAAAAGCATAAAATTGGGGAATTAGCACATATTGCACACATAATTTTGAAGCATTCGCACCGGACCAGGTGGTTTGTAAAAATCGAAACGTCATACGTGCCCAACTGTGAATAACCCAGCCAGACGATAAAAAAGATGACCTGTTAGGTTGGACTTTTTATTTATTTTTTCGTAAATGGCGAAGCAAAAATTTTCAAGGTGCATTGAAAAGTAGGAATTGAAGCACGTACAGACAAGCAAGAGGCTAACGACCGAACTGACAAATAGATTGTGACATCAAGGTATTAAAAGATAGTTTGAACTTTCCACCGCTGCTTCAATGTTTTTTCCCGTGACAGGTCACGGCACACGCTTTTTGACGTTCACGAACAAACGTTCTGCAGAGCATTTTATCGTCATTCTATTTTTTAAACCCCACTTTTGATTGTACATGTGACATTAGGGGGTTGCACAAACGTCACAGCCTCACTTCCTGGGGTAAACACTGCCCGCCGGGGAGAAATCAATGCGTTATAGTTTGGAGGTGGTGGCGTAATTTTATATGATTTTGCACAGTAATTTTCCATTGATTTTATTCGACGAACTGAATTGAATTGATTCATTGGGTGAAAACAAGGCAAAGTGGGCGACCATCGATAGAAGTGTTTGGAAGAAACCCACACGAGCCGTGCATACTCATACAAGAACTATCAACGTCTTATTTTATTGCACCATTTCTTTATTTAAATGTTCTTCTAGTTTGCGCTGCAGGTCACGTCACCTATTTTGATGCGGAAATTATGTTGAGTGCCTCTATTTTGCCGCTGATTTCTCAAGGTTTTGGACAAAAATGAGCACGTGGTCGCGGTGCCCACATCACATCGTTTCACCTTAGAATGACATACATGAGAAATAACAAAAAGAACGAAGAGAAGGAAAATAGATTTAACAAGATGCTTGTGTGATTGGCCACCTCACGCTGGTTGAATATCTAGGAGAAGTGTAATGAGGAGTGTAAGAGCAGAGAATGAAAAGGTAAGGGGGTTTACCCCTTCTGTGAGTCCGCTGTGCGCAGCACCTTTGTGATGCTATGTGCGCACGTGAAGAGGATGGTATACCGGAGGGCGTAGACGAAGGGTTAGTTCCCCGGGTCAGGCATGGCGAAAACCATGGTGAATCTGACTTATCCGAGTTTTCAGGCTCAGCTGAGCCTATGCCGCCAGGAGTACTCTCCCCATTACTCGCTCCCCTAAGGAGCGGCGCAGCAAGACTGGACGGAAGTGCCTAGACGGTCCTGCGTCGCCACTCTCAGAAGCGTTGGCGAGCACCAACGCACTGCTCAGCGAACTCAGGCCAGTATAGGGCTTTGGGCGTCACCCCCGGAAAATCTTTTCAGGCCTGCGCCCAGCAATTTGACGTCATTTCCGGCCGGCCGACTCTCGGGGAAGCCGCAGCGGCTGCGAGCGCAGCGCGGGCGGCGGTGGTGACGGTTCGGCGGCGTGGTGTTGACGGTGTTTCACGTTTGTTGCTTTCCGTTGTTGTTTTGCGGCAATTTCGTTTCCGTGCGTGATGCTGGAGTGATGCGACAATGCCGAATAAGTGTTGTGTACCCGGATGCACCGGCAACTACAAAACAGGAAAGAAGATACAAGTGTTTTCCTTCCCTAAAGACGCCGACGCTCTCAAACAATGGCTACGCGCCATTCCTAGGAAGGACTTCGTGCCGACTTCGTGCACTAAGGTAAGAATTTGAGATGCTCCTGTTCTTAGCTTGTCGTTGCTTGTTCGGTTGTTCGGGTAGAAATCACCTATGATGGGAAATACTTGAGCGTGTGGCCGCCGGGCCTCGCGAAGCGCTGACGCCAGCAGCGTTCGCAGCAAGGATGGTCAGCTGCGCTTTGTTCACTAACAGTGCCGTGGTGTCGTCCATTCTTGCAAGCTCTCGGTGGAAGCGCTTCGTGGAGTGCGGTGACATCACGCTCCCGTGTTTCCTTTCATGTTGCTTGTACCGCTTAGCGCAGCGCTTTTATTTAGATGCTTGCGAAACGTAGGTAGACTTTGTTTTAGCTACACGGACTGTAAACGCGGTCATGCAAACGGGAGCGCATTTTTTTCTTTTGAGAAGTGGCGTCTCAGACGTTCTTGAAACGTTTTTTGCAGGTGTGCGCGAATCATTTCGACGCTTCATGCATTGAGAAGACGACATCGTAGACGGATCCAAGGACAGGGAGAGTTATTGAAGTTGCACTCCCAGTACCACGGTTGCGTCCTGGATCTGTCCCAACGGTATTTTCCGGCTGTCCGTCCTACCTATCAGTACGAGACCAGAGCACGAGAGAAACCCCTGACGCCAAGAGGAGCCGACAAGAAGCCTCCCAACTCGCCCGTGCTGTAGAAGAGTCGCTGGCGTCATATGAAGCGGAGCAAAAACGAGACCGGTTTTCGTCCCTCGAAGAACTAAGGGCTCGCCTGCAAGGGGTGTCAGTGTCTCCAAAGTGGACTGTGATTCATAAAGAAGAGTGCTCCATGTTTTTGAACATTATCGACTATCGTGAACCTTGTTTGAATGCGTCATTGACCGTGTTTGCAAACCTTGAAGTCTTTGCCTGCTATCAAGGTTCACCAATCAAGAACCTTGGTAGCGCTGTTGTACCAGACTCAGTTCAAAAAGTAAGTTCCTTGTTGGAAATTTTGAACAACCTGTCGATGCTGTCTGAGGAGCGCTGCACTTATTGCCACCTGCTCAAGCAATACATTCCCTTGTTTGAGCCTTGTTTCCAGTTTTGTATCTCTTTACAAGTTGTTAGCTTTTAAAGGTGCTGTACTTTTTTCTTTTTTTTTTAACTCGAACTGCCTCGGTGCCCACTGTAGCAGTTGTACAGTCCGTTTTGGTACCTAAGCTGTGTACACTTTCCTTGTGCACTCTGTGTACAGACATGTTGTGCACTGTGATTTGTTTTTTTCTTAGATTTTTGTTTGATTTTTTCCCTAGGACATGCACCTACCTGTGGCAGTACAATTACTTTTCTTTCTGTCATTTATCATGCTGTGGACCACAATTTAGTCACCAGTGTTCTTTTGTATTGTATTTTTTGGCAAGTGTTTGAACCTGATACCTTGTGTTGCTACTGCTACTATGATAAACGAATGGTATGTTTTCCTCTAACCTACAATTTAAATGAAAGTGTGCTTTTTCTGTTCCAAAGCTCGGGGATGTTTTTGCTGTTACAATCTGTTTTGTTTTCTGAGTTTTATGTGGCAAGATATTGTGTTTTGTACTTTTGGCATATTTTCAGCATTAAGGGCAACATCTTGTGTTGCCTGTCGTCTGCCTGGACCGAGAACAATGTGCACTGTGATATTTGTACAGACGGCGTCTGGCTGTGATAAATAAATACGCATTATTCCATTCACGATATTCATTATTTCTTGATACCTTGATAAGTTCCCCCGCAACGGTGGCTCAGTGGCTAAGGCGTAGCGCTGCTGAGCACTAGGGCGCAGTTTCGATACCCGGCTGCGGCGGCCGCATTTCTGATGGAGGCGAAAAGCAAAAACGCCCGTGTGTACGAGATTTCGGCACACAATAAAGATTCCCAGGTAGCAAAACTTGATCCTGAGCTCTCCCCTACGGCGCGCTTCATCGCCTGCATTGCGTCGGCGCGTTAAACCATACAATCAATGGATACCTTGATAAATCGTGCGGACATGGTGTCAAGGAACCTCGCCCGAGTCGGTAGGCGTGAAGGGCGCTCGCGGCAAGCGCTCGCGGCTGGCGCAGCCACCCAGCGAAGGGCGGCCGGCCGGCCGGCGCGATGTGACGTCGTCGACGTCACGTCACGTGACGCGCAGGCCTGAAAAGCTTCCGGGGGTGACGCTTTGGGACACATCCCCCGCAACGCCGCCGGAGGGGGTTGGCAGCCCGCGCTAAAATTTGCCGGCGACCGGTGGGAGTATGACGAGTCATGTAGGTCCACCATGTTTGAGGCTCATATCTTCGTGACTCATATCTTCGAGACTCATATCTTTGAGACTCATAACTTTGAGACTCATAACTTTTGAGACTCATATCTACCAACCTTCGTTTATTATTTCGGTGTTTTGTGCGGCTGGGCTACAAGTTCATTCTTCGAAATGACACTTCGGGCAACGCCAAGTTGCTATCCTGGGGCATCTCGAAGACTCTTCTGATATTCGCCCCAATCCCGACAGTTACCGCTGTTTTCGATCTGCCTGTACCAAGTATATAGCGCGAAAGACGCTCGCAGTTTTGTGGTCCTATGGACATTGCACGAGCTCTAACTGATCTCATCAAGAAAGACTTGACATTTTTGTTGGCTCCTAATCAAGCCGCTGCTTTTTTGCGCCTCATTACGTTGATCACCACTTTCTAGCCCATGGGTAACACCCTAAAAGGGTGTTGCCCAAGGGACAGAAGAAATACACCCTTAAGGATGTAAAATTTTTTGTAGTGTACGGGGCAGAGGACTAGTGGCTTACAAAGAGGGTTAAGCTTAAATTGACGCTGAAGCAGTGAAGGATGGAAATGAAAATGATAGGTGTATTTTTAAGAGACAAGAAGAGAGCAGAGCAGGTCAGGGAACACACCGGAGTCAAGAATATCAAAGTTGAAATCAATAGAAAGAATTTGACATGGTCCGCGCTCGTAGCGTGTAGGCAGGATAACCGCTGGTGTATTAGGGGAACTGGATAGATTCTCAGAGAAGTTTTCGGGTCAAAAGTGAATGCAGAAAGCACAGGACTGAGTTGACTGGCGGAAAATGCATAGGAGAGGCCTTTGTCCTGCAGCGGGCGTAGTAAGGCTGATGATAATGTTGATGTTGCGCCTTAAAGCAACGGGCAAAAGAGGACGGTGTATCAGTGGAAATGAATGACTATTTATTTTTTCTGACAAACATGCTGCGTAATCTGACAAGACTCTACAGCCTTTCGCATGAGCCTTCCATTCGACTTTCTACGCAAAAACATTGACAAAATAAAGTAAAATGAAAAAAGGATGTAGGACGCGATTGATGAGCACTTTATGAAAGAACGTCGCTTTCAGCTTATCTGCGTCATGATATTTGAAGCACTGCATAATTCATTATTGAAAATGGTGAAACTCTCAGTGCTCAGTAGAGCTTATAGGTCGATAAAGTTATTGTGATATGAACTTTTGGTACTATTTTCATGCGTATAAATTCTGTAAAAGACACTAAACGCGAAAAATTGCTCTTTGCGTATGCTAGTGCAATTCGGGCACTCATTACTTGCCTATATTCAATGCCAACTTTCATAATTTGACCCATTTTCATTAAAGTGTTAATGAATTACTAATTTGCTTATATCGAATGTCGCATCACAGAAATCTCCAATAGCTCTTAGTGTAAAGGCACGGTATATTTCGCACTGTTATGTTGAACAGTTTCTCCGTACTCGCAGAAAAACAGAGGTTCGTAGAACGAAAATGCTTTCTTGTTGCTCTCACTGTTTTCACTGCTAATATATATATCTTCAAGGGAGACGTTAACGCTCAGCATCAATGGAAAGAAAAGATCGCGAGATTTTGAAACCCAAAACAAAGTTTACTTCTCGAGTGCAGAGAACACAGTGTGTCCTCAAACAACGCGTAAAATGCGGCGGGGTTGCCGCCATAGTGGTTGCCGCCGGAAAATGTCTTGGTTGCCGCTGGATTTAGATAGATGGATAGATAGATAGGTAGGTATATAGATAGATAGATAGATAGATAGATAGATAGATAGATAGATAAATAGATACGCTAAAAGTCACCGAAGTTTGCTAGGAAATATATCGTAATTATTATGAACCTCACTGAGTCTCGCTGAATAAATATAATTTATTCTCGGGGCCCGCTCATACCTGATTCGCCAAATTTGGCGTCATATAGACTAATTTGAGCTCAAAATAGCGAAAATATTACTTTTCCGAACTCCTATGGACTAACTTACAGAAACGTTTCTCAGCCTGACTAACTCAGACTCGCGGCTCCATTTGAGTCTGAGTGAGTCGATTCAAGTGTGAGCTTGCCGACCTAGGCTGGATTCAACGGTTGGACAGGCTGAGTGGTATTTGCTAAGGTATCAGCTGTTGCCCTTACAGTTACGCCTTGAGAGCTGCTTGACGGTTGCAGTCTTCACAAAAAGACGAATGGGCTATCCGCAGCCTTTGGGTACAGAAACGGCCCCTGTGGGAAAATTTTTCATCTCTTCTTAACTTAGCTTCATTTGCACATACTCCTTCTATTATCTGTGATTAGGTTAGTTATAAAGAATATGCACGTGTCTATGTATGTATCTCTGTGTGTGTGTGTGTGTGGTGTTTGTGTGTGTGTGTGTGTGTGTGTGCGTGCGTGTGCGTGTGTGTGTGTGTGTGTGACAAGACAAATTAATAAGTATGTGCTTTACGGTTGAAGAGCGCGGTAGGGACCAAATTTCGCTGTCGCGTTCACCTCTTGAAAGTGAAGCTTAGGGGTCCCCCAATTTTTTTAAAAACGGAAAAATTTACCAGTTTCACGGGCAAGTAAAGGAAAGCCGCGATGGCAGAAACTTCTCACGAAATTAGCAAATGTATGCATTTACTAGCTCTTTGCTAACATTTTTGGGGGGCGTTCAGAAATTCTTGCTAATGACGTACTATTACAAATATATATTCATGTTTTACGTTGTCTATTTATAGTTTACGCTATGGACAATGAACTAGTATCGCAATGAGCATATCAAGTCAATCAGGTGCCCACAGTGTGCCATCACAGATTTTCTTATGTACTGTGCCTAAGACCTAAATAACGATCATGATTCCGACAAGAGTCAGCTTTACACAATCATTAACTGTTACAAGCAGCTTTTTAAAAGACAAGCTGTTCCAGTTATCAATAAATTGAATTCAGTGCATATAAAACTGCCCAGGTGGGTATGCGCCTCTGAAATTAGGCAATCGTTAAAGGAAAATTCTGCCCGTAAAATACGTGAAAGAAAAAGCAGTATAAAATATATGTAGACAGAAATAATAATAACGTAAATATTATTATATTATATGAGTTTTTATGAGATTATGAGAGACGTCATAGTAGAGACTTCTGAAACTTTGACTATCAAATGCACAGTCATCCGCGAACTTAAGTGGAACGCTGCACAACGTGACATGGACTGGTTCGACCGACTCCAGCCGCGAAGCACTGGAGGCTGATGCTGAGATAGCACCTCAACATTCTTGAATAGCCTGTCGGCACACATAGATACAATATCGGCAGCATAACACAGAGCTGCGCGGCTCAAGCGTCAATCGAACCATTTCAGGATATATGCTGGAAAGTTGGTAATATACTTACTGACGACTGTATTTCACCAAAAGAAATAAAAAATGAAAAGTTAGAGAGAAATAGAAACCATTTAAAAAGATAATAAAAGAGATAGGAAGAAATAAAGGCGAAAAAGAGAAAGGAAAAGCATAGCGTAACGCAAACGGAAAATGACCGCAAGAAGAACGATGAAACCAAGATAGAGAGAAAAAGAAACAAAGAGAGAGTGAGAGATACAAAAGAAGTGATATGTATAAGACAGAGACAGAAAGGAAATAAAAGTGAATAGAAAGAACCAGAAAAAAATATTGCACAAAAACACAAATAAAAACAAGCAGATACAAAACGATAGAAGAAGCAGAGAAAGGGCTAATGAAAACTAAGAAATAAACCAAAAATGATATATGCAAAGAAGGCTACCGAGCTCCACCCTGCCTCGAGGCTTGGCAACTCCGGTGAGAAGCCGCCATATTTTTCGTCACGTCTATATATAAGCAAGCGATTGAACTGTGCAAAGGAGCACAAAAACTGCCAAACAAAACGTTCTCCACGCCCTCGTCACCGCGTACTGGCTAGGGTAAGCGCAATCACGTAACATGCATTTTAGTCGTGTGAACGAGATGCTCTTGAGATCCTCCAAAGAATGATTACGCACATACGCACGCTTTAGAATGCTAAGTGAACCAAAAATAATAAGCTACAGGGTGCTATTTCAATAAAGACTGTTATGCAACAGAAGGTCAACTAATCTATAACAGACATCACTGCGTGCTGTAAAAGAGACGTATTTTTATTTATTTGTTTGTGAGTCTATGTTTATACATTTATGCATATATTCATGAAATTCTGCAGACAGGTAGTCCAAGCAGCGTGGGCAATAAAAATAGTAAACATTGAACGCGCTTGCAAAAAGTAAAAGAAGCAACAACAATAACCAAACACTATAACGACAAATGTATGAGCATGGTTAGGAAAACTATATAACAAATTACTAATAATGTTTTTATAACGTCCGTTTGATATAGTGGTTTCATTAGGTTATAGTGTGAGGGCGAAAATTCTTAAATGTTTTTGTTCTTGCGAAGTAAGTGTTAATGCATCTTGTCTAGGGTGACGTGTGGTTCTGTTTGCTAGGGGCAAAGATACAGAAATGATTCAAGTGGTAAATTGTTCATGTGAATCAGTTTAAGAAATTTTCCTCTCGGTGTCTGTCTTCTCATTATGATTCAGTAAGGTCAACTTCATAAGTTCGTTGGGTTGATTCGGTCTGGAGAATTCTGCCTTTCACTAAAATTTTACGAGGTTATGGGTATTAGTTTTCGTATGCACATCCCGAAGAGATATACAAAGCAGATAATGAAATTGGTGAAGAAAAGTCAGAATTTCGATTTTGATTTCCGCAATTTGTATTTAAGGTTGATAAATTGATATACTTTATCACGTGAGCTTAATAATTTGATAGTTTAATAGAGAAGCTGCGAAGGAACCAACCAGCCCAATAGCACTCACACCTGAACATACAAACACAGATACGCGAAAAATAACCGCCTTCAATTTTGTATAGGGATGAACGCAGGGTCTAAGTGCTATCAATCAATATTTCATTCATAAGTTTTGAACTAGCAGCTTTATATTACATAATATTGCTTTTTCTATCATAGTGATTTAAAGAGGGCCACTAAAAGTCTTATTTCCTCTTTTGTGTTAACGGTATACATTGATCACGTCTTGAAACTGGTGCTAATGATTTAGTTCACGTCATCAATTGTACTCACGTTTTGTTCGCCGTGATATAAACACATTTTAGATTAGTTTACATACGCTGCTGTTTTAGTGACACTAGTAAACATCACTAATGCAATGATATATTTCCTCCTATGCTACGAACGAATGTACTCTTTTTTCGGTAGGAGCTTTTCTTGAATAACCAAAATGTGGTTGCTTCTGTCTCCGCGACTAAATTCATAGGAAGCTGGGTGGAAGTTTGTTTCATTAGAAGGTTTGCGGGGCGAATTCCCAACATGAAAATTTTCATGTCTAGAAAAAAGAATGTTGAAGTCATATTCCTCACTAAACATTATTGAGATAACTGTGAAACCGACAAAAGCGGGCTTATAAATCTTCAGGTAATAGGTCTCCATGTGCCACCCGATGGCTCATCGTCCCCTGTTGTCTTTTCTAAGAAACATTTTTTTCAGCAACGAATGCGAGGAATAGTTTACTCTATCGTCCATACGAATGATCTACTTGTAAAATGAACAAAATACAAACACTGGAATTGAATTAGAAAACGTATGGTTGATGGTGTCATTGAACAGATTCAAGCCAGCTATAAAGGAGCAAACTGAGAAAATAATTTACGAGGCAAAAGCTGTATTTGTAGTAATGAACTTTGTGTCGACATTTCCGGATCTGGCCAAGGTAGAACTTCGTTAATGGTGGCAGCGCATGTTAATGCGAACCCGCCCCCCCCCCCCCCCGATGTGGAATATTATTTCAAACTCTTTCTATGCAGCGGGCTGGACAATGTCCTATTGGTAATTCTACACACACTTGCACGACATACACAGAATGCTCAGCATTTTCACCTGAAGCAAAGTTCAAGGTAAATATTCTTGGTTATACTGAAAGTCAGTATATCTTACTTATGTTGAAATATTGAAAAAAAGAACAATACAAACTGCCTCCTTTCAGTGGAGAGTTTAAGCGCTGAGCTGCAAAGTGGTTAAATTACGTGAGCTCCTGCGTCCTCTGTGTTTTTTTTTTTGCGGCTGAGAGTACAAAAGAAAGCAAAAGCGTGCGCATGCACTAACACTCTCCATTATTATAAAGCCTGAGTGAACATGTGGCTGTATGTTTATTAAAATGGCTATATTGAAAAGGTTGGCTGGGTCTTCATCAATACCTTAGTTTTGCGTAATATTGAGTGCCCCATGTGACACATTCGCGAATATGTATCCTTACTTCAATTTTGTGTTTCCTAGCGGCATTTAGTACCTACTGTATTTTTGTTTTGTAATTATTGTATTTTGTATTTCTTACACAAAATACTTGTCTTATGACGTAACAAATACATAAATATTGTGCTTTTAACTCGTATTAGGACACTCACTCAATAAACACTGATTCGAACATACGGTACTATTTGTTGGCAAGATTTCAAACGAGCTGGCATTTTATATACTCAACTATTCAACAATCAGTGTTACGGAGTGTCCCGTAAATGAAATGCTTCTAAAAGGCACCTATAGTAATGGGAAAGTGGTAGACGATGGAAATTTCTAGAGCAGTTTTCGTTATTTTATGAGGCGACTTGACATGGCTCAGATAATAATATTCGTTTAGACTTAACGTCCCGAAACCACCATTAGATTTAGAGACGCTGTAGTGGAGGGCTCGAAAATTTTCCACCACCTGGGGTTCTCAACGTGCACCAAAATTCAGGCGCCCGGGCCTCAATCATTTTCGCCTCCATCGAAGACGTGGCCGCCACGACCGGGATTCGATCCCGCGACGTGCGGGTCAGCAGCCGAGGGCCTTAGCCACTACAGCACAATCGTGGGTACACATGGGTCACAAAAGACGTTGTTCCTAGATATGACTTTTAGCACTGCACAATTATAGGCACATTACTGTAATATCAATTGATGACTGTTAGCACTGCACAATTTATAGGCACATTGCTGTAATATCAATCCATGTCTTTTATGGCATTTCTACTCATCCAAACAGCACAAAACAGTTATCTCAATATTTTATTTACTTATACGCTGTGTTTATCATTGACAGTTTAACGTTTTACATTAAATATGCAATCTTTCGGCTTTCTTGCCAGAGATAAACTGAGGGTAATCGTGAACAGATACGCGCCATAGATATCACACTATATACATGTCTCATTGCAAGAAAAAAGGCAACAGCTAAACCAAAGAATGACTGCGAAGCGACCGGAGTGAACAAGAGACCCGGAATACGTATAACAAGAATATATTAGGAAAATGGAAAGGCTGCGAGGATTCCCCGAAGTGATGGGAGGCCTACGGAAATGCCTATGCGCCTGTGTCGTGTCAGTGACTGCCTGTGGTTTAACTCTAACCTCTCTGAGCTGAGAGACAACGTGGAAGCAACCTATCATGAAGTAGTCAAAGCGTAACCGTGGTCTAGAAGCATCCTATAAACAATCTGTAACAGCTCAATAAGGCCTAAATGGAGCCTAGAAACAGCCAGAGTAGTCTTCAGAATCTTCTACCTTTGCTGATTTAGGAGTAGCGAAGTTGACTGAAAGCCTCACTGTTATTTTAATATTAGTATATTGTTATGAAAGATGATAGCCAACAGATCAACCAATATTGACATTTTCTTGATGTGATACCTGTAAAAGCATTTTCAAAGCATTTTGAATATCTGGAAAGGTTCTTTTGCAGAAAACGTGACTGCCACGGTGACTGTCTTGGTTAGACCCAGCTCTACTACACAATTTTATTCTTTTGCATGCCTTTAAATGTTCCAGTCCACGACATCTTCAAATTATGTTACCCTTCTGTTATGCTACACAAGTTTCTGTGGTACATACCAATCTTTGGGGCTAAATGTTATCTTCTTTCTATCTAGTGTACCAGAGTTTACTAGCGAGGATCAACTTAATCATGACTCCCATACCAATTTATGCCTATTGCGATAGTTGTTTGGTACGGCAAGAGCAAGAAATAACTTGCTAGAGTGTTTCACTTTTACACTCTAAATGCTGGGGAGGGTATTTATTTGCTATTTATTTGATTGGCATACACGGATACAAAAGAACAGCGAGAAAAAAGAGGAAGAGGTAGCTGGCAACTGCCACTGGAGGGGCACAATGCCTGCTCACTCTTTTGAGAGGAGGGAAAAATTAGATTAAAAGAAAATATAGAAGAAGGAAAGGGTATCACAATACTAAATCAGCCGAGTTGTAACTAACAGCCTTTTTTGTTACCTTTAAAAAGTGTGCGATGAAGCGAAATGCATCGTTTTAGCTACATGAAAAGACAGAGTGAAAGCAATCGAAATTCCAGTCTCTCAGACACGTAGAGTCTTCTTGCACTCCTTTAAAATGAGAGAGTAAAACGCAAATATACTCCTGCTCCTTATCTATATCGACGAGCACCAAGTGCTTACCATTTATTTTTAATCACACACATATATGTTCTAAAAGTAATTTTATTTTCTGTTCTGGCGCAGGAGATAAATTATAAAAAAAGCGTTTCGAGCGCCTCCCAGTACTTTTTAGAGCACTGGCACTCCGAGCGTTTATTATCCGTGTTTGTAGTCTATGATGCGTGCAGTGAATTACGCGAATGCGACCTCATTCCTATAATCATGCTCGAAACTACATTAAGATGATTAGCAACGTCGTAATTTATTATATTTGCGGCTTTTGCAAGAACTCTACACCCGGAATATGCCACCCCGATCTGTATCGTTATTATGGCTAGAGTGAAGTAATAAGGGTGCAGTCAGGAAACGTCAAAAATAATGTCCTAAAGTATGTCGAAGGCAGTGACAGAACGTGAAGTGTTCAGTGTGCACCTCAAAATTAATTTTGTATGTAAATATGAATGACAAACACCTCGTTTATTCACTGTAAAGGCCGCTTGTATGTTTAGTTGCGCTAATCTTATTCACTGCGAAACGCGTCAGAGCTACGTTCTAATCCAGGGAACGGCAAAACGAACAAATGACCTACTTTCTGTTTCATTCTTGCATATTGACAAGCGCTGAAATCTACGTTTCCAAACAGAAAAATAAAGAGGCGAATCCTTAATATTACCCACTTGATGAAAGAAACAAACTCCCTTGTTGTTTTTTAGTTTTGCATGGTGGTAGCGTGTAAACGTTTTAAAAATTAGTTGGGTGAAAAGGTCTTGTGTTCGAATCTTGCCCTCTAATTTCTTCTCCTAATATGATTCTAATTTTCAACCACAGTGTTATATTTTGTGACCATTATGACCTCCATGTGATGAAAATTGTTAAAAGTAATACAAAGGCTCATTTAGGCTTCAGTTTCGCGAATTTTTTTTTTTCGTGAGATGTATAGTAGCGGCTGCTTTCGGAGAGTCTTGCTACCGTGATTCTGTGAAAGTCACGTTACGCTTTTGAAATGAGTGGCGTACTTCAATCCTGTCTAGGGGCATTACTCTGTGAGTAAAAGTGGTGATTTACTCGGAATTAAGTCTAAAATATTTGGAAAGAATATGCTCCACAAAAGAGAGTGCCTATTTTTTAGTTTATAGATTATAATAAATTTAGTTTCTTGCGTTTCAAGTGCAAAAACAAGGATATCGTTTTACCGCATGCTGTAGCGAGATACTACTGAGGGACTTAGGCCATTTGGGGTTTCCTACCGTTCGTCCTAAACTAAGCATGCAGGTTTTATTTGCATTTCACTCCCCTCACAACGAGGGTGAAAGAAAAATGTAAGTAAACTCACACCGAACGTTCCACACTGGGTCGTCTTAAAGCTAAGGGACGCATATGAATGCGACGTTTTAGGGCTGGGCTTGTTATAATTTAATTGTTACAAAAATAATAGCCCAGAATGCACCATGAAAAAGGTTGGTACAATCAAGTAGCACTCCTATGACATGAATGCGTTTTAAATGTGGAGCTTTTCTTAGCGAACTTCTGCGACTTTGCGACTATCTATCTATCTATCTATCTATCTATCTATCTATCTATCTATCTATCTATCTATCTATCTATCTATCTATCTATCTATCTATCTATCTATCTATCTATCTATCTATCTATCTATCTATCTATCTATCTATCTATCTATCTATCTAGCTGCCTACGAAATTTAGTTCTCCTGGCCGTTTGGATAATGATATCGATACCAAACTTGGTATGGCATAACATGACTGCTTGGCAACACAAGTGACAGACCCTAAAGTGGAAATCATGACATGTGTGTCGTGTAACCACATGACATATCACGCTCATGGTGCGCTCTCGGTCATTTCCCCAGCGTCGCATATATCAAATTCGATATCACGGGACGTGAATGGATGACGAATGTATCTGACTGGTGCAAACAGATAATCATGAAATGCGTGTCATGCAACAACATGACTACATACCATGCTCATGATGCGCTGGCAGCCGTATCGCTAGCTTCACTCATACGAAATTTGGTATTACGGGACGTGAATGGATGACGAAGGTATGAGACTGGCGCAAGCATGATAAACATGAGATACGTGCCATGTAACAACAGGACTACATGCTAAGCTCAAGATGCGCTCGCGGTCGTTTTGCTCGAGTTACTTATACCAAATTCGTTATTATGCGACGCGAGTGGACGACATAGGCAAATGACACATCCAAACATGATAAACACAACATGCGTGTCATGTAACAATAGGGCTACATGCCACACTCATGATGCGCTTGAGGCCATTTCGCTAGCTTCACGTATGCCAAATTTAGTATTACCTGACACCATTGGATGACGAAGGTATGTGACTGGTTAAAACATGATAATCATGAAATACGTGTCATGTGAGAAAATGACTACATGCCACAGTCAAGGCGCCAATACACTTCGACCTGACTCGGGGCGAGCACGCGCCGGCGTTGCCACGCCAGGCGCGCACTGCGTTGCTTTCATGCATACGCGTTTGACTGCCTCCGGCTTCCCTCCGTCACCAAAAGAGAGAGACGCAGTGTTGTCTGGGCAACGCATTGGCATAGAGTAACGTTACTCTATGGCATTGGCGCAAAATGCAGCATGTCGCGTTTCTCGCCGGTTGCGCTCAGGCCACGCTGACGGGCGCTGGTCACGCCGGTTGCGCTTGGCGTCATACTATTGAGTGCTCGCGCTTTCCTAACGTAGCGTCGCTGCGCCCACCGTGCGCGCCCGTCAACGTTACGTTGTAGTATATCGGACCTTTCGTGATGCACTCGAGGACGTTTCGCTAGCTCGACATATACCAAATTTGGTGTTACGTGCCCTCAATGGACGACGGAAGTATATGACTGGTGCAAGCATGATAATCATGAGACGTGCGTTATGTAAGAACATGACAACATACCACGCTCATGGCGTGCTCGCTGCCGCTTCGCTAGCTCCAATATACTAACTTTGGCATCATGTGACGTGAATAGATGACGAAGGTAAACAACACATCCAATCATGATAATCATGAGACAGAAGTCATGTACAGCATAATTTGCCTGCACCTTGTAACGTTGTGGTGATTTGAAAGTGGCATATAAACCATGTTCATTCGTGCTTAGCATGTCATTGATTCTCACTGTACGTGGGATCTCTCATATTTTTTTTTGGTCTTGAAGGCACTTACTTAGATAAAAGTTTCCAGTTTTTTGCGGTGAAGCAAACGTGAAAGTGTACAATAGATTATGTCTTGTCATTTTCATTCATTATAGGTTGCGTAAATACTGATGCGTTAGATGATCCAATGAATTAGATAGTCCTGAGGCAGAAGAAAATAGATCGTGAGGCGCATGGTGACTTGATTATTGGGGGAAAAAACCTGATAATTGTTATTGCCGTTAATCCAACGAGGGGGACGAGGTCACAAGAAATCTGGCCGAAAATCTTGCAGTGTTTCTTTCCAGTAAAAAGAAGAAGTGCTTGCGTTTTTTCAAAGCGAATAAATAAATTGACGCGTTTTCACAAAAAGTTCTTCATGCATTTGACGTCTTACAAGGGAAGAGAAAAGGCATAGCCAAGAGTTCATTGACGAAGAAGGCACCATTCAGGAACCGAACTATATTGTTTTCTGAATAGAAGGGCAATGCTTACGTGCTCGTTTGTTTTCAACGTGAATGCTGTCTGGGCGTAGCCAATAATTAACGTATACTTAAGACACTGTAAATTTCCACACCTCCAATGAGCTATATAAACGAGTCAAGGATTCATCCAGGCCATTAGACAGGAACTGAGACGAATTCGACTCAAAATGGCTTTTGTTGTGTCTCTGAGATCAGCTCTACTCGCAGCCGCTATTTTCCAGGCAGTGTAAGTATACCACTTGTACCAGATGTCGCAGTTAACATAAACATTTGGCGCAGAGCAGTTTAAATTCATGGTTTGGGGAGAGCGTACTATTCTTTTTTCATGTCATAGAGCTTGAAAAGCATTTGTAGTTGTGCAGCTATGTCGCTTAAAACAATAGTTCAATTTGCATTTACCAGGATCTGGGCAGTTATGCGCATTTACGCCCAAAACATTGTACTCCTGCAGTATAATGCAGTTGTTTTGTATTTGGTGGGATGGCCCTCTAGCATTCGCGTTATTTATTTGCTTGCTTAAGCGCATTGTTGCAAGTCACAAAGGCTTCAATAAGTTTTACGCCTCATCACAGCAGTCCCAGTTAAAGTAGTAATGTGATTTCGCTCTCAATTATTCTCGAGCAGTGGTGATTTCATTAAATCAAAAGTTTGTACGTGCTGTCAATCTTAATCTGACCTATTCATCTGCGTTTGAATCTTGATTAATGAAAGTGACGACCACGCTCGACTACTTTGTGAAGTCGGGAAGTTTACTAAAACTAGAACTTAATCCTTCAGTTGTTCTAAATATATGGTTGCAACATAATGACACCAAGACCTTGCGTAACATCGTTATTATCGTGATACTACGCATGCACGTTGAAACTTTTTTGAGAACTGCCCGGACGTGTATCTGCACATATAGCAGAAAAAATAAGCCCCTTCTATGGGTCCAGTAGAGGTCAAGGGTCCGGGCCATGCAGGCAAATTGGTCATGTGAAACCATACATGCAGAATGTGGCTGTTATATAAGTATTTTGGTTCAAAGGCATTTTAATGTTACCAGAGGGTTAACGTAGTTGTTTGGTTGCTACTCACTTCGTAAACACCGTTATTTACCGTATTACAAAAAACAGTCATATTAGAGCAACTACCCAGCTACCTGTGCACAGCCCACTACATAGCGCCACCTGTCACAGCAAGTGAGTTGTCAGAGCGCTTCGTTTACCACGTTGAGAATCCACTTCCTACACCTTTTTCGTTTTTCAGTTTTCGATGACAGTTTTATTGAAACAAAAGGCACATAACGGTGCAATGATATGATTATGGGAGAAGAGGCCGGGGGGCATTACGCAGAAGGTTGAGCAACGCTTCTTACCGGTACCTTGTTTCATCACAGGGGGTATAAAATCGCATACCAAGCGCTGCAACTTAATTTGACGTTGCCTCAGAAGGATGCTTCTGCAAGGTCTTTTTCAAAAGCTGCTGCAAACGCTCACATGGCAGCGTGGAAGATTGTTTAGCTGCGATGCAAAATGTCTGTATTTTATTGCAGCTCGAACCGTGATTTTAACATGATAGCGTTGTGTCGGCGTGGGTGCTGCAACTGGCGTCGGTATCATTGCTTAGAGGAAAATAAGTGCCGTCCGAGAGCTAAAATTCAAGATAGATCCAAATGAATAATGAATATCCTTCGGTCCGATTGTGAATCAAGCCCAGATATTTTTGCATTGCAAGCAGGTGTTCCACAAACAAGCCACGGCATTGCTTGAAACTAAGTCATAAGCGAGAATGCCGTAAGACTTTCAATTTTGGGGGTTTACAGCTTACGACCCACTACTTATTGCGAAGCATCGCGGTTAATCGTAGCAGCTTGCGGACGCGTAGTGTGCACATCACCAGTTTGCAAGAAGAAAAAATATCATAGCACATGCACGGAGTGAATGATGATGAATGGGTGAAGCTCCAGAGTTCCGTCAATATAACATTAGTCCTCCGTAAATTCATCCGTGTTGATGATCAAAGACGGGACAAAGACAGTACATATATACAACGTAATCTTATTTGTAAAGTGTATCTAGGTGTGGCTTCCGTTTTCCCTTCATAGTAAAAGCTTTATGGTCGGTAAAATGAAGGGAGAGTGGTTTTTTAGAACGGACGTAGTGGAAAGACGAGATTGATACAGGTCCCTCGGACAGTGATTGGTTGCATGTGATCATACGATATGCATCTGAGAGCATATCAAGATGCCATGTACGAGAACGCGCTGAAGGAGCTTGCTGAGCCCTCCACTCAACCATCTTGTCGGCGTCGCTCATACTCGAAGCGCACTGATTGCTCATACTTGAATCGCGCTTGTACTCGAATCGCTCTTGGCATGCTTCTTAAAGAGGAAGTGTGCCAAGACCGATTACATTTTATAACGGTGGCAGAGCTATCACACTAGCATGCATTGAAGAGAGCGCATATATTTATTATGAGCACTGACGCGCCATCTTGTGGTCTATTATCACACTAAAGCACGCGTCTACTACGCATTGGAGTGGAGCAAGTGCCACAGCGCCATTTAGTCAGAACTGCGAGTTATAGGGGTGGCTACAATAGAGAATGAGCGACTAGCCTACACCCTAAAGGAAGGAAAATAGGAGGAAAATAATGGCAGGGAGGTTAACCAGCCTATAGGCAGCCTGTTTGCTACCCTGCAAATGGTAGGGGGATGGGGAAGATGAAAGATAAAAGAGCAGAGAGGGAAGAGAGAAAAACACAGCACATTCGGCAGCACATGCGCGCACACTTAGTCATAGTCCAGTCTTGTCCTTCGCGGTGTGTGACATTGCTGTTACAGCCGCTTGTTCAAATTCGTGTCGCGTAGGAATTTCAACAGAGCTTTTGTCGCCTTCTCTTGCAATGTCTTCTCTCGGGCACTTGACAGAATATGTGTCCACAGACATTTGGCTGTTGTCGATGCGCGCCAGAACGGACGCCAGAGACTGTCTCTGGATGTCATACAACGGACAGTCACATAGGAATCGGTGTAGCCTCTCTTCGCAATGACAGGCATCGCAGAGAGCGTTGTCGGCCATTCCTATAAGAAAGAAATAAGATTTCGTAAATGCCACTCCTAGCGATAAGTGATGAAGAAAAATGGCTTCTCTCTGGTCGAGCCCAGTGGGCATGCGGAGAGCCATCAAAGAGGACAGGTGGTGTTGACGATTCGTCTTGTTACTTTGTGGGCACCATAGTGAAAACGTGATTTCACGCGCATGTTGTCGAAGATTACTGGCTGCATTGATCCGCGAAAGTGGTATGGCTTCTCCTCGTGTTCCTTCAAGAGCTGCCCACGCGGCAGTATCGGCATGTTCGTTCCCCATGAGGCCGCAGTTACTTGGCCGCCACTGAAAGGTGACATGATGCCCTTTCTCATGTGAAGTGTGGAGAAGGCATCGAATTTCGAAAACAAGCTGTTCGTATGGCCCGCGACGCACTGCTGAGAGCACAGATTGTAGGGCAGCCCTTGAGTCGCTTAAAAACGACCATTGTTGTGGTGGTTCCCGCTTGACCACACAAAGTGCAGCACGCAAAGCAGCTAGTTCCGCTGCTGTAGCTGCCGTAGAGCGGTCAGTCCTAAAGCTAATGGTAACACCTCTTGCTGGGACAACTACTGCACCTGACGAACACTGGTGGTTAGGGGAGCCATCAGATTTAGATTCAGATTTTTTTATTGATACAAATACAAGAAGGTTACATGTGTTAAGTATACATAAGGAGGTCCCAAAGTCGAAGACTGTATCGGGACCTCCTGTTAAGGGCAGATTGTGGAGAAACAGTGTTAAAGGCAACATAAGCAATAATCGAAAGTATAAACTAAACACGTTAGCAGCAGAACAATAAAGAAATATACAAAATGAAAAAAAATATACACAATAAAACAAAAATCGGAATATATATGTAAATTGTCTGAATATTTCTCGTGTAAAAGAAAAAAAGCCAGTTGTTTCAGCATGGGCGATGAAAGCTCAGATTTCCTACGGATCCATGGTACACTAAGATGCACTGTGAGTCGAATAAGACACCAAGGGGATATCGATGGTTTAGATGCAGGAGTGAAGCCCGAGGGAAGTTTCTCGTTGTACTTCCCAATCATTTTAGCGAACGATGCTTGCCGCCTCTGTAAAGGCAATAATGCAAGGGGATGACAGGAAGCACGTGCAAAGTGTCTGATGTACGTTCTCAGGACTTCTAAAACAATGTGAATACGTATTGGATAGTCACCAGCAATTGCAATTGTTGCCCCTGTTGACGTACATCTGGGCAGACCAAGACACACTCTCAGTGCTTCGGCTTGTACTGCCTTTAGAACACGAACATTGGTCTTGCAGGTATTGCTAAGAACGGGCTAGCTATATCTCCGGAAACCGAGAAACAGGGATCTGTATAGAGTTCCATCATTGCGTATACTGACACCCCCCACGTCTTTCCTGCCAGGAAATTGAACAATTGAGAAATAGCGGTCAGGCGCTTCTTCATATAGGCCACTACATCCTAGAGATCTGCACCTCTAACCATTAGGTGGAAGTGGGCATGCCAGAATCGTACTTCAGCAGCATTCAAGGATATAGCTTTGAGACTGGCATTGTTACACGCACAAACGTTCCTTTCATTATGAACCAGATGAGAGCAGTGAACACGGGGCCTAATCACGAAGCTCTAGAGTTTTACCATTTTCACTCACTCTACTAGCTCGCGATACCTTATGTGAACATATACGCACAATTCTCAATTTTCGATTTGTCCAGGTTTATTGGACTCAGCAGACCAGAATCTACGCCCGAAGAGGAAGACCTAAACCCTGAGTTTTGCAACGAGACTGTAAGTCATCCCTTAGTGAGGTGCAGATACTTTCACTCTATCTATCTATCTATCTATCTATCTATCTATCTATCTATCTATCTATCTATCTATCTATCTATCTATCTATCTATCTATCTATCTATCTATCTATCTATCTATCTATCTATCTATCTATCTATCTATCTATCTATCTATCTATCTATCTATCTATCTATCTATCTATCTATCTATCCGACTATGGGCTTTAGCTCTCCTGGCACTTTCAGTAATGGTATCGATACCGAACTTGGTATGGCCTAACATGCCTGTATGTAGAACTTGTTTGGCGAGTAGTAAGATTAAAATCATGACACGTATATCATGAATGTCATGATTTCTATTTCATGGTCCTGCAGCTCTTGCGGTGGTTTCATTCATAAGGCATGTTGCAAAATGGGTATGGTATGACATGATTGCATGGCGAGCACAAGCGACAAACACAAACATGAAAATCATGACATGCGTGACATGTGACAACATGACTACATGCCACGCTCACAATGCGGTGGTAGCCGTTTCACTAGCTTCACCTATACCAAACTTGGTATTACGGGACGTGAATGGATGACGAAGGTATGCTACTGGTGCAAACATGATAAACATGAGATCCGTGTCACGTCAAACATGACTACATGCTACGTCTATGATGAGCTCGCGGCCATTTCGCTAGCTCCACATATGATAAACTGGTTATCACGTGACATGAATACATGAAGAAAATAAACGACACATCCAAACATGATAATCATGACATGGAAGTCATGTCCGTATCATTTACCTCCACTTCGTAACACTGTGCTGATTTTAAAGTGATATATCAACCTTTCTCATTTTTGGTTCACATATTGTTGATCCCCACTGTACGTAGGATCTGCCAATTTTTTCTTTCCGAAAGGTTCGACCCAACCCAAATCAAGCTGAAAGAAGAGCAGGTGCTTCTGACGGAAAATACAGCCGGGTGTAGTCCGATAAGTTCTTGCGAGTCTGCTCCTGCGACGACATCATGGGACGTCGTAATGACGTGAAACGTAGATGTCACCACGCGATGTTTTTTTACGGTCACATTTATTTTTTGCGAGATATCCACGGTTTCGCCTTTGAAACAATTTTTTCTGAATACCTAACATTCTAAAAGAACTGCGTTTACACTAGAACGCCGTATTTTGTTCTTACAAGTTATTTAGCCGGGTGGAGCATTACCATCGAGTCCCGACTCACCTGACGAAACATTATACAACTACTCCTTCTCATTCTACTCTTCATGCTACAGAAGTAAACACCTACAAGAAACACTTACGTTTCATTGTCGTTATGTCGTGAGTGAGCATGTTTAGATTCTTATATCACGCTTATGTTTCTTTTCTTTTTTTCAGTGCACTACAAACAAATCTTGCAGTAACAGTAGCTGCTTCTGTGTTTTCTTCAACGACAGTACCGTCGGAAATTGTTGGACTTGGTCTTGGGACGGGGAATATAATGAAACCCTGCTTGAGGCTGCGACACCTATGCAATTTAGTAATTAATAGATTCATCTTCCTTTACGAGCAACGACACAAAGTTTTTATGTACTACCAAATAAACAGAGATTTCTTGCAAAATAATGAAAATATACACATTATTGAGATGCTTTAACAAACAATTTTTTTTTGAAAACAATCATACGTTTCATTGGTCCCGTATAAACACTACCTATCCAACTCATTTCATATGGACATCGTTTTCTTTTACTTATAAATGGAGAAAACTGCTTGTGGAGGCATAGCAAAGGCCACGGAACCAAAGCCTGCACTTTTCTACAACGCTTCTTTGTTTAGTCCACCGACGCTACTGTTTGTAGACTACATGGCATAAAAAACGTAAGCAGGCGAAAAATAGCATTTCGCTTAAGATTGTATGTATGTAAGAAAGCTTATCCTAAAAATAATATTTTTAACAGCAAAGCCGCTTTATCTCGGTGTTGTCGTCACCCAAAAAACAGCTCACTGTTGAAGAACAAGAAACTTGAGCCCGCTCTTAAGAAGCGCGTTTAATCAGTTTTCAATGCTGGTAAGTACAACTTCTTTCGAATTAGATGCAGTAACGTGTCATTGCTACGGCACGTTGCCGCAGCTGAATGCGGAGGCCACGCATTTGCAAATATCAGACAAACGAAATCACCCTCTTAACGTGAAATACCCACCACAACTTGCCTTGACGAAGATATCTGTTGCCCATCGATGCCTTCACGTCTATTGACAAAGTAATGGTAGCGTGGCTCAAAGTTATGTCGCTGAAAGAAAGAGAAGAAGAAACAGTCCGCGTATGCGCCGAAATTAGGAAATAGCTTGTTGCTTTGTGCAGGCTTGCTAGTTTCGCTGTTCTTGCTTATAGTTTTCTAAAATAATACTAACCGCTAGCGTACGTTCGCTACAAAGAATAATCTATAGATGATCCCCCACCCCTTTGATTGTTCAAAGATCAATATATCTTGCTCGATTAGTACACATAGTTAACCACGAACAAATTGGCCGATTGTGATGCGATTTTCACAAGAGCTCAGCAATGATTACATGTGTTTGTTTCTTGAGTGTTGCTTGTAAGTTAAAGAGGCTTGTCATAGCTTTGAATTAAACCTATATTTCATTACACAATTTTACAAAAGATATAATGACCGATGACTGTCAGCATGAAAGCACACCTGTTCGGTGCGTTTGCGAAACCAATATTGAAATCATCTTTAACGGGCTACTAGGCGTAGTTGAACACATGCAGGAGCTGTGCACGTACCATTGGATGGGCTGCTAAAGAAATTTATCACAAACTACAGTTATGTCATCACTATTGTTCTCGCTGCACCTATGCGACAGCTCGAATAACTTGCCTAAATGCAAGTGATACTTTTGGAACCTACATAAAACTTGAAAGTTTTATTTTCGTTTAGCTCCGTAAGTTTATGAAGCATTGATCGTGCAGTTATGTCCAGAAAATACGTGAACTCGTCACTCTATGAAATTCAATACATGGTTCACAGTATTTAAATTCTGACAACTAGTAGCACATTTTTGAGTGATCAGTGAGAACTGAGAAGCCATAACCCATTCCACTATTATACAAGGAGGCCTTAAAGGGACACAAAGGCAACTATTAAGTCGAAGTTTATTGTTAAAATAGCGGTTCATAAACTTTGTAGTGTTACTTTTGTGCCAAGGAAGGATCTACATTGAAACAAAGTCACGTTTTAGTGGTTCGCATCGGGTTAGCGCGCTTCAAATTACCCGCCTCAAAAAGGGGCCACAGGACCAACCCACGTCACTGTTGCCGTGCACAACATTGCAGCGAATGCAGCGGGAGTCGCAGCAGTAACAACGACGCTTGATCAAATTTTAGTCATTGGCTCCGAGATTACAGACGGTTGTGGTTCGATTGCGCCCCGCTAGATGAAACCACCTTTCCAGTGTAACTACGTGAAAATTGAATTTTTGAATCACTCGCGTCATTTACCATAGTAACTTCCGGTGGATATTTTTTTCTATAGAGGTAATATACAGACTCTAGAAAAAAAGCTCCCTATAGGGCCAACCAATGAAACCCATAACTGCTCAAGTGCTGCCCTGATGGAACAATACTCGGCTTTCGGTTGATGTTCACTCGCAGTCGCCATTGCATGCTGCAATTACACCCGGTATTTTCTCTGTTTCGTTGATCTCTGTTACATCGCAGCAAGAGGCTGTCACATGAATACGAGTTTTTGGCTCTTGGTACATTGGCTAGAATAGAGAAGTGTGATGAACGCACCAGCTAGCACGCAACGCCTTAGGAGGAAACCGGCAGATGGCGCTGGCACGCGTTCGCGCGTCACCCAAGGCGGCACTGCGCTGCGCAGAGACGGCAATCAAACATGCGTGCGGTTTATGTGAAGCGTTTAAAATATATTTTGTTGCTCGTGCATGGCCTCAAACGGCGACCGAGACAATATGTTAATTAGCATCTGGAATTACAGGATGCCTACGTGGGTGCGCGAATGAACTGAAATATTGTCAGGGTGCCAAAAGTGAGCGCATGACTGCATGAAACATTTCATCGATGTGAAGTGCAACGATGAACTCGGTTCTGAGTCATTGCTCGCAACACCTTCCACGGCGAACCATCATTTATTCATGCACTAATCTGCAAATAAAGCCCTATAATTCGAAACATACATAGCTCGCTCTAGCCACTTCTGCAAACGCCATAGAGTTTCATAGAATCATACTTATGGCTAACGCATAATTAAACTCCGAGATGAGAATCACGAGTGGTATCTGGATGAAAACATTTTATTTTCTGCCCACTGGTTAAACAACGCGTTTCCGAGTAGTTATTCACTATCTGTATGCATTCTTAATAATTGGTAACGCGTATTTTTTATTCACAAAAATTTTTATACTTCACAAGCGCACCACAGAATATTGCTTCCCTTGGCCAGATGACGTGCTGGAGCGTCAGGTATGGGAAGATGCTGGCTCCTTGTGGAGTTCCTTTGTGTAAAAACGCACGTGGGTGCTCAGAAAAAAAAACAAACTTGGTCACTGGATTGGTGAGGCTCGGACTATGTTTGCGCAGCCCAGTGGGACATCTTTTTTTTTTTTTTTGCAAACAGAAAACAAGGTTTTCCAAGCTGTCACTGCGAACCTCGTTGTTGCTAAGCCACTTTGAGAAAGTGATTTTAAGGGTGTCTACAAATGTGAAGAGCTTCTCCAAAAGGCGCACGTGGGGAGTGGAGGGGGCGGGAGCCCCTTCTAGTCACCCAGCTGGGAGGGGGATGCTAAATCTGCTCTATACACTGAGTAGGCGGTGGGGCACTCTTTCAGTCACCTAAAAAGGGGGCGCAAGACTTGCCGCATGCACTGATTTAATAGGAAAGGGGGCGCTGCAATTAACTTTCGCCCTCCTCCCCGTCCCCTGTACGGGTATTCTGCGCACGCCAATCCCTTTCAATGCGGACAACGGACAATTTCACCATTCACAGTGTGCTCGAAGTGCCGTACCTCTCGTCGATGTGCAGCTCGCACACAGCCGAAATTTCTTGAAGCAGCTTGTCAGCGCGTGGCATATCACTCTCTGCCACTGCGCTAACAGGGCTTTGTCCTTTGAAATGCCAAACAATGCATGCTTCTGTTTAGCTGACTTGTAGCCTTCGTGCACCCCGGGATGAAGCAATGACTTTGTTTTCGTGCCATCAGAGTGCCTACAGAAGCATTGGTGTCAGAGTGTCACCGCACAAAAAAAAAAGCGAGAGTGAATCCGCCCGACGAAACTGTCGAAAACGCGCAAACAACGAATTGAAGACTGCACGAGCCTTCAAACGGCTCCTTCGAAGAAGCTTCAGTTCGCTCCGTAGGCGCCGCTTGCCGCTCATCACACTTCTCTATTCTAGCCACTGTACGCTTGGCAACAAGAAACACGGGCTGTGTTCCAATTCTTAAACAGCACGTAGACAGTCTATGCAGACTGCTTAGAAGATAGCGCCGAGCCCATGTTGTCCGAGCATTGGAATACTTCTGTACGGCTTTTACACGACGATGCGCCACCTCACGTCGAGAAGAAAAAGCTAAACTAAACAAACGTAACAGTTGTATTTTCTGGCTAATTTCGTGTTGAAATGAAAAACAAATAGACGTTACTCATATTGAGCGTCTGGGAAAGCGTCAGCTTGTATGCAGACCATTCCGGCGAGATCCGATGTATCTGAGGGATTCGCTGAGCGCCATCTTGTTTAGACAGCTAAGTAGCCTGCATCGTATTTGTCTACGATGCGGTTTTCTCGGAGTTGTCTATTTTGCCGGCTACGTGAGAATTGGAATGGGACTTAAGATGACCACCGTCCATTTAGTTGTCTGTTTAGCCATCTATGGTGAGCATTAGAACACAGCCACGGGCGCCGACTCACCCGGTGCGTAAGTAAGTCGGCACAATCGGCCGCGCACCGCATCGCCACGCTCTCAGCGTTACAAATCGGTGGCGCATCTACTGAAGAAAGCTGCAAACGTTTCTCTCTGCGTTCAGTAAATATGATAAGTAGCCATTGTAACTTTCCTGAAAGTAGTTAATAAAAATTTTATACACTTATAATTTATCTACAAAACGTGAACATGCTTGTTTTTTTATTTGTCCTGCCAAAGTTTGAGTGTTTTCAACGTCTAAACTTAGCGCTTCTTTAAAGTATTGCGATGGCAAGAATAACAACGTTCCAAGATGTCAGCCCTTTTTTGCTTATAGCTCTTCTGGCCCAGCTTTCTCTCTAGAGAAAGTATATCAACTCTATGCTCTTTTTCTATGATTGATTTCACACACATCATTCCCGCTTCCATCGGAAATGCAGCCGTCGCCGGGATTCGATCTTGGGACCTGGGGGTCAGCAGCGGAGTACCTTAGCAACTAGACTATACCGCCTCACGTGGCGGGATTTTTTTTCCATGAATGAAACAGAAACAAACAAACAGCATTTTATTAAGCCTCTTCATGCATGGAAGGTTCTTTACTTAGCGCAGCTATATCGATTACTAGTGATTAATTGTAGGCGGTCCGTCTGCAGTCATCGGGTTCATTTTGAGATTGCCCTACTGCGGCGCATGTGTTCTAGTGCATTCACCTTACAGTAAGTAGGGCCCTGTTGTTAATAATATTGTCATTTTAGATGCTGTCATCCATTGAGCTTTCACTCAGACGTAAATTGTTATTTGACTTTAGTGTCCATTTATTCTTTACTACTCTTCGAATGCGTAAAAATGACACTGATAGCATTCCCTACACATAAGTTCCAGCTGCATGCACTCACTGAGTCGTATCGCGCGCACGTAGTGGGCTAGGAATGGGAAAGTCCCCGCTTCTTCCTGTAATGATCAATGGAGGAGAGCGCAAAGTATTCCCTATATTTCTGCTACTCCGGACTTCCATCTTATTGTTTCAGGTTATCTATGAAGCGGTGCTATGATCACGCTTGTTTTTGTGGGTAATGAAGGCCTAATTCCGATGATCTCACATTGAAGCAAGTCTTGACTTCACATATTCGCTCCCGGAAAACCAGGGACAGAAAAAAAGTGATTGCGAGAAGCGCGTCATCAGTTCCTTTTCATCACTTCTTCACCCATTGTATTTTGGGTTATACGATAAAAATTTAATAGGTGCTGCGATGAAACTTACTCCTTACCCATAACTTTTAACCGTGTGTAAATATATGCCACGAATGAATTGAAATGAGCAAGGAATATTCAGGTCTCTCGGGGCGTGAAGTGTATATGCGTCAATTTTATTCAGGCACTCTGACGTGGCAGACGCAGCTTGAAACGCAGGCACGAGTAGCTACATCTTTGTTTAAAGCAGTGTGCACGAAACAAGGACGAAGAACGAGGGGCACAAAACAGTGCCCCTATTGTGTGCTTTCTTGGTCCTCGTTTTCTGCGCTCTGCTTCAATCGAAGCTGAACGCCTATCAACTCGCTGAAGCTTCCATTCTCGAGAGAATTCATTAACTCTCACGTACCTTTGGAATTGTTAACACGTGAAGCATGAGAAGAAAATGCGACTGTACTGTAATTTTCTTCACGGAGTGAAACATTATGAAATGACGCTAAAGATATGTACAACTGCTGTACTCGCAGACATATGTTTACTGTTGCGTAAAAATGCTAACAGCAACATGGGTATTAGCAACACCAGAAGCGGTAAGCTAATATGTTTGCACTTGTGCCAGTGAGGATGAGAGCCCTGCACACTGCTGAATAAATGAGCTTCAGCTTCACAACAAATGTTGTTAATCCGAAGTGATGGGCGTATAATAGGACTACGTATGCGCCGTTTTTAAGATTGTATAGCTGGTACTACAGCCACAATTGGTGTTTCACGAGCATTACGGTTTACTTGAAAAGCAGTTCTGAGACCTGACATGGCTCTGCGGTAGAATATTTGATCGCCATACAGAAATTGGGGGCATCATTCCTGTTGGGACCATGATAGTAATTGTGAAGCATTTCCTTGCGTAGTGCATGCACATTGGACGTAAATCTGCGTATCTATCTGTTTAGCTCCTTGCGACTTGCTGTTTCGTGATTACGCTCTTAACTTGGCGTCAACCAAAATTAGAATGGGAGGGTAAGATGGTTTGACGAACATGACGCGCTATCGAAGACTCGAATAATGTCGCAATCCCATCGCGTACGTCATCAAACACTTAACACTAAACGTGTATTTTTAATTTAGTATCAACCAGGAACGACTAGAGCACACATGAGCATTTGTAACGCGATAACGTTAAGAAAAAGCTTACATCGGCAGTTTCGGTTCATCGAACGCGTACAAATAAACATCATAGTCTCAGTAGGAATCGAACTACAACATTCTGCATGGCAATCGCATATTCTACCACAGAGCTATGCCAAGTCTAGGAAGTACTTTTCAAATAGATGGCAATGCTTGTTAAACGTCAACTGTGCTTGCCGTGCTGGACTATACACTTTTATAAACATCACACATGTACTCTTATCCTACAAACGTCAGGTTGGGCTAATGTCAATTGTTGTTTGGCAACATTCGATGAAGTTGATAAATATACCAGGCCCAGGGTTACCATATGCGCGAGAACCAGCGCTCCAGATCAGATTATTGCTTCTGGTGTTGCTAATATTCATGTTATTATTGGCATTGTTGAACAAGTACAAACAACTGGTTATGTAACGATTCCACAAGTCTATGCGTGCAACACTTGTACATACATTTAGCGTCATTTCATGACGTGTGACCCAATAAAAAAACAGCATGTCCACGGAGTAAATGACAATGAGTGGTCTGAGACGCCCGTCTGTCCGTCTGTCCGGACGCATGGACGGATGGATGGAAGCATGGGCAGACTTACGAACGCATGGATGAACGCACGGACAGGCAGGCGGATGGGCTGAAGTACGGGTGGACAGGCCGACGTATGAACTCACAAACGGACGGATAGACACACGGTTGGATGGAAGCATGGAAGGACAGAATGACGGATGGACAGATAGTTGGACGGACGGAAGCGTGGTTGGACACACAGACGGACCGATGGATGGATGAACGCACTGTATAATGGGCAGGTGGACGGCCGGAAGAATGAACGAAACGACAGAAGGACGGTCGCAGGGATGGACTCACAGACAGATGATCAGATTCACGGACAGATAGACAAATGGGCGAACGCACGGGATAAATAGACGCACGGACGAACGAATGGATGAACGAAAGCTTCGCCCCACTCCTCGTAGTTCACTCCATAAATATAATGGAGAAAGGAAACAGCTTAGCAGAGGCCCTGACGTCACTCATTTTGAAGCCATGGTGAAGCTGGAAGTCAGACATATTGACAGGACGAATTCTCTTTACTTGTTTGCATCCTAACGTGAAGCAAAAGGCGTGACTCTCTTTCCGGGTCGGAAAGCTCGTGGGCTGCGAAGCGCGAGTCACGACGATTCGAAACCAACATAACGGGGCTCAACACTCTGGGCCACCACGATACCATAGGCGAAATCATTTGCTCCGTCTAATAAACAGCGACTAATAGCTTGTCGACAAGGAAGCAAACACAAGAGAATGCGTGCCAGATGCCCTGACTACAGCGAGTGTGGTGCCAATGTTTTCACGACCTTTATATTCACGCAGTGTAGTGAAAATATGTATGATCAGCCGTGAGCCACCTGTTATGGTTGTATTCCGTCGTTGACGCAAGTGGACATGGCACCCGATCACCGTGTCCATGTTCCACGTAAAAGCTGACTGCCGTAAGCATTGTGTAATCGCGGTGACCTTGTGCATGGTGAAGTGATACTCGATCGTGGTTGCTCTAATACTGAAGGGGCGAGCATAGCAAGGGAAGATGAAAAAATGTTTAAATGCGCACAATCCAGCTGTTACAGTACCCATATATAACACAAACCTAAATACCTGCACATGACGTCCTCAGCATATTCCTCAGCGTAAATGTTTACTCCGTTTTGATAGATTGATATGTGGAGTTTAAAGTCCCGAAACCACCATTCGATTATGAGGGACGCCGTAGTGGAGGGCTTCGGAAATTTCGACCACCTGGGGTTCTTTTACGTGCACCCAAATCTGAGCACATGGGCCTACAACTATTCCGCCTCCATCGGAAATGCAGCTGCCGCAGCCGGGATTTGATCCCGCGTCCTGCGGGTCAGCAGCCAAGTACCTTAGCTACTAGACCACCGCGGTGGGCCTTAGTCTGTTTTCACAAATGCAACCCGTGTACAAAACTGCACTAACCTGCAACGGGTTCGTCGTGCTTATGTTTTGTCATGGTGCCCAAACGAAATTTCGCTGAGGACTTTATTTACTTCATCTGCCACACGGCACATAGATACACGTGCTCGTTATATGCCCTGTTGAGGCCCCATGGCTAGCAACATGTTTCGTGAACGTTGCTGCTAGTTCAATAAATGCTGGAAGAGCACTGTGTAGCTAGTAACGCGGCAAAAAGCACGGATATCCTCCGCCGCGCGTCAGTACGAGAACTACGGAGACGCACGTGCTGCCACCATGCCGCTTCGGCTGCCTCCTAGACCAACTGCACAACACGTAACCATAGCAACGCCGCCATTGTGCCCAGTAGATGTAGCCTCCATGGCGTCATTTCCTCCACAGTTTTCCCGCAGGGCGCTGGATGGGCATGACCTCTACTCTCGTCATCCGTGGTGCATATGCTGTGAAAACCACTATCGCTATGTAGTTATATTATTCCCAAGAACACATGAACACAATGCCATCTATTAAGCAACTCATAAAGTAGAGGTGGCTACATACTATTACTACGACTACAGAGGAGGGAACGACGCACGACCTGAGGAGCTTGGATCCTAAAAAATACAACGAAGTCACCTTCCCTCCGCATGCCTTGCATGACGTCGATTGCCAAGGTACGTGGGATCGGCCGAATTTTCGTTCTATGCAGTCGCTATGTGAACGCTGCCGATGTCAGTTTTTAGGGCCGAGACTTTTTACAGCCAAACTAGTTGGCGTCGATCACGCCATACAAAACCTAAACCAAGTGCCTTCACAACAACAACAACAACAACAACAACAACAAAAACAACAACAACAACAACAACAATCAAACGAAAACGTGTGTAAACAATTGGCTTGTGTAACCGACAGAACGGCAGAAAAGTGGATGATCAGCCGCGCCGTCCGTCTATCCGGCCACGCATCCATTTATCTGTCCATGCGTTCATGAAAGCGTCCATCCGTTAATCAGTGCATCCTTTATACTATTCGGCAACTTCAGCGTAGACAATACGGAACCAAGAGTCTAAAACTTCGCCCTGTCGTAATCATTTACTTCGTGGAGATGCACTGACCTTTATTAACGCAGTCTAAATAAAAATACAAGTGTCTATCCTTGCCATTCCTTGGTTGATATAAATTGTCCACACGGTTGAGAACTAGGCTAGTTGGCGACTGATCATTGTACCGCATGGTTAAATAGCGCAATTTTTGACAGGGACCACAATGTGATACCTCTTTGTCGCTGTCGTCTTGTAAAAAAAGTCCGATACCTAACCAAATGGTATAACGATAAATTTTTACTCACTTTCAGTACATTGCTCTTTAATACAGCTGAACTTTACCTGACGTGGGAGCTGTAGCATAGGAGTACATTTGTAATGTTTATAAAACTGGATAGCCATCACTCCGTCATCAATGGACGCTTAAAGAACATTGCGGTCTATTTACAAATCAGTTGCGAGATATCGCGTGACATTGTGGAAGAATAATTGGTTGCCACGCAGAATGCTGGGGTTCGATTCCTCGGGTTGTCGAGTCAACGCAGCTGATGTCAACTTTTAATGCGAGAGCAATCATATGGACACCCTTAGCTGCATTTTGCCGCCAGCGTCAACGTCCGCGTCGATGTCATGCACCGTATATGAATACGTATCTATGTATGCGGAAACGCAAGAAAAAAAATCCAGAAAAAAAGCACTCCAGCGTGCGAAATCAAACGTGGGACCTCTGCGTCGTGAAAGCGAGGCGTCAACCACTACGTTCTTCACCGCTCAAACGGCAATCCATTTATACCTCCCACTTACCGCTGCTGTGTTTTCAGCATTACCAGAAAGATGGTGCAATGAGCTCACGTCGCGCGCCCACTCTAATCTCCTACGCGTACATTGCCCGGCTTAGAGAAGGGGAGCGCTGCTCCCTCGCGCACCCTTATCTCGTGGTGGCGAGAAGTGGAGGATCATACTCCTTGGGTGGCCTTGGGCTTTACGTGCAACGATTCTGCAGTGGTTACCGGGTGCACAAAGGTCACTGCAATCATTGCAGTCTCCGTTCGCGTAAAGAGCGTGCTTTTCAAACTAAGCGAAGTAACAAATGAGACGCTTATTCACGTGCATCCGTACCTGTGAGTACGTTTCGTGCTAATTTGTACGCGAAAAACGTGGGGCACGTTTTGATCTGCTTTCCATTCTGCGCGTTACCTTTCAATTTGTTACTAACGGGTTCATTGGTCCGCCTTTCCAGCAAAGCTGTGACTTTTGTTCTTAACCCTCATGCACTGAACATTACCATTTGTGTTTTCGCCATTCCTGGGTAGATATGGAGTGTCAATCGCTTGTGGCACATACCAGAGGCACATACTCACCCGCGGATTCATGCCACTGTCTGGCGGAAAATATTTGACAACGTACGTGACAAAATTGTGACGTTATTCATGTCATGACAGCGACTCACATTAGTCTTACCCTCTCATGGAAATTTTAATTGATTCCAAGTTAGGTGGTGTTATTGCAAGAGCACCAAACGTAGGTGGCTAGATAGGTAGATAGATACATAGATAGGTAGACAGACAGACAGGCAGACAGACAGATAGATAGATAGATAGATAGATAGATAGATAGGTGCCATAGGTGCTTGCTTTACGCAAAGAAATGCCCCGCATTTATAGCCACGTTGCTCACCACGAAAACAAGGATTTGCATAAACTCATCGCAATAAAATAAATCCTGAACAGCTGTTCTCTGAATTCGCATCAGACAGTATCGTGATTATCGGCGAATTTTTTTTTTTCATTTCGCTGAATTAACATTTCATCATCATGAGGCTGCAGTGTGGCTTTTTCGTGCAGTTATTTATGCAGTGCCTGACGATGATGAGGAATTATGTCCGAAGTGATTATGTGCCACAGTTTTTGGCTGAAAATCCAAGCAGCTCAGGTAATGTTTGCAATATTCTTGACTCTGCTCGTAAGGGGTCGGAGTTTAGCACAAAAAGGAGTAAAGACCCTACAGGAAATATTTGGTAAAATGACAAGGGCTCAAGGGACTACAAACGCCGAAATGCAGCGTGGAACCAACTCATGCATAAACAGTCTCCTACTAACTGGAACAACTACAAGTTTATTGGAACGAGTTTCAAGCTTACTGTCGCGAAAGCGAAAGATAAATATAACGTTGGCTATATTGGGATACTATCGAAATCAAACAATAAAAGCTCATTGCTCTGGTAATACAGATCTGTGAAATTAATTCCATGTCCCTTAAATGCATAGTCAAAAGTGCATACTACCCCGAAAATAGAGGATTGATTAGGTGCAATTGCCAGCAGTTTGGAGGCTAGGTTTTCCAGCATTCATTCACCTCTTATAAGGCAACACTCTCAAAAATACTGAAGCTATATCAATGTCGGTTTTTTCGTCAGTTGTAGCACGTTTACCAGCGGCAGCACCAGGCCCTGATGGTATCACACTACGAAGATGCTGGAAATCTTCTTGGATGTAGCTCCGAATGTGCTATTGTATACCGTAAAATATTTTATAAAAGACTCTTGGATTCTTCTTGTGTGAAAAGTAGCTAAAGTGATACCCTTGCTTACAAGGGACTTACTCTAGACAACATTGGGCAGATTTCGCTAAGATCCAATTTTGTAAAATTGATTGTGAAATTATTACATGTTCAGATAACTAGATTTGTTACTGTTAATGAAGTAATAAGCCCCTGTCAAATTGCTTTTAGAACAGGAATTTCTATCTGGTGGGCTAACGTTGATTTGGAGAGCAGAATCCAGCTATCACGGCTAAAGGAATATTATGCAGCATTAGTTACACTAGTTATTTCTAAAGCTTACGATAGCTTTGAATACCAAATTTTACCAAGAAGAATTAGATACATTAGCTTGCCTGACATTTTTATTGCGTGGACGACTGAGTTCTTCCTGGAGAGACAGTTTTACTGTGTACAGGGTGGGATATCAACAGATAAATTCAGAGAGACACGACGTGTTCCCAAAGGAGTGTTTTTGTCCCCGCTACTATATATATCTTGCTTATCTCCATTCCTCGTCATCAAAGAGTGAATACTGATGTTTAGGTGGATGACATAGCATTCTTTGCAACTACGGATGAAAATCAATCAATGTATACATTTTACAAAGATGCTTACCTACCTTGGAAGCTCGGATAACAGCTTTTGTTTGACTCTTATCGTACATAAATATGCAGTCCTTGGGTTTCCCCGCAAGACAATGTAAATATATCACTCTCGTTCCACCAAGCAGATATTCCTCAAGCGCAACCACGCAAGTAGCTTGCAAAACTCATGAGAAAAAGCTCCACTGGTGGATGCAGGTTGAACATACAGTGACCAAAGCGTCGCGTGTGTTAGGCCTACTCAGAAGGATTAGTAACAGTCGATGGGGCATGCAGACAGATGCCTTATTAATGATGTAACGGATGTACATATGCCCCATACAAGGGTTTGGGTGTGCCTTATTTTCTAGCGTACCAGTATGGAAGATACGTCCATCAGTACAAATTGAGCGCCAAGCACTTCGCTGGTGCCTGGGGTTACCAAAATTTGTAGCAAACTCTGTTCTATATAAGGAATCATGAATTCTTTTTTTACCTGTTAGAGCCAAATTATTAAAAATTCTAACAATCTTAAGAGTCCAGGACTCGCCGATAAGATGAGAAGAATATATATTTATCACTGACCCAGCTCTGCTTTTTATTATAACATAACCTATAGCTTACATACCCTTCAGGTAATCGTTACCCAGAAGCTGTTGGACCCAAGGCCGATAAGGCTTCATGATATAGTGCTTATGAGTGGTAGATTGAGTGAAATAGCCGTATCTTATGACGATATATTCCCTAACAATGCGAAATTACTACCTAGTAATCTTCTGAACGGCGTTTTTCAAGAGCACCTATATCAAATTGATTCTATGGTTGTGATAGCAACTGATGCTTTGCAGTGCGAAAAAAAGGCCAGACTGGGAATTTTTTCCACACAACAAGACTGGTCGTTTTCTTTTAGGCTTCCTGATTGCACCCAAATATTTTTGACCAAGTTCTTAGCTGGTATATTAGCCATACGTGAAATTCTTTTAATCATAACTTCTGTGCCTATTGTTACAGATTCATTGTCATGGTGTTCAGCACTAACTGATTCAACAGATTCGGATAATATAATCTTATTGCGATTACTTGTTCCCCACTATTTGCGAGACCTGCGATTATTTCGGGTGCCGGGACACAAAGGAATTTTACTCAATGAAGCTGCGCACTCTCCGGCGAAAGCTTCTCTGACGGTTCATTTCTGTCACTCCTTCCTGTTGCGGCGTTTGTGGCTGAGGCAAGGTTCAGAAAGTATGCATTATCTGTGTAGACTCCAAGTCTCAATTCGTCACCAGACTTTCTGCCCCTACAGGAGCAAGAAATGGTGTTAAGCAAGACGAGCTGTAGTTGTAATAACCAGAAGGCGTTGTAGAATTCCAAATCTATGTTTTTACACGCACAAAGCGGGTTTGGCAATCTCCCCCCCCCCACCTTTTTTTTCCTACTGCAACGAATTCAAAACTATCGAACACTTCTTTTTGAGCTGCCGACATTTGCCCCTACACAAAAAGCGTAGCATCGAGATTAATTAGACTGCGGCAATGTGATCTACCGGTTACGTCGCCCGTTCTGTTATCATTAGGGGCCTTCGCACTGGGACACTGGGACACGAACATCTTCAAAGCTGTTGAAAAGTTTATATGGTACTCGAATAGATATGGTAGGTGTATCTACTATTAACAGTTCTTTATTCAGCCTTCCTAGTCAAAAGATCTTTGGTCTCTGGCAGATTACAGAAAATAGTACAACTTAAAATTACAACTATTCATAATTAACGTTAAATTTCAAAGTCGTCTCAAAATCATTTTAGCTCTTACTGAATATTAAACAGATCCAGTATGCATGATCCACCCGACTGATGGCCTATCCCAAAGAGTATCTAGGTGCCAATGATTTATGGAACATCATCATCAACATCATCATCATCATCCTTCCACAATGAATTGGGGCACTTGACCACCAACTCGTTATGCTATTCACATTGTGCGTTGACTGGTTGTTCCTTCGCTGTTTTAAAACGATTTAAAACTCGTAATAACGCGATTGCTTTCCCGACATCAAGCCTGTCTAAGGCAAGTTTGCCTACAAGTCCCAATAGCCTATGCCGATGACATTGCCTTCTTCTGCGTGTTAAACCGAGTGTTCAGGAAGCAGTAAACACTACAATGCGTTTTCGTGAAATATTTGAAGCTAATATCAATTTTGATAAAGCCAGAGGATTTTGGCTGGGCACGTGGGCAGTAACTCCCTCCGTGGTTGCAAATATTTGTTGAAATGGAGCTCCACTTCGTTATCTTGGTGTGCCTCCTGATAACCATCGTAATAGTGGCTCTCATTGCACGTCCACCATAACCACCATCCGTCGAACGGTGTGAATTTGGCGAGGGCAGCACCTTTCCATTTTATCGAGAGCTAAAGCATGCAACATCTTTTTTGCATCAAAGCTTGTCTTTATTCTACTAGTATTGCATTGCTCTCGCGTACATATCCAGACATTTCACCGGATATTTACCTGCTTAATTTGCAATTCTTGATGGGAAGCCATGCGAAGGGAAAACCTTTTTTTTCGCTTGAGAAGGAGGGGATTAGTCTTGTGCATTTGTTTGTACAACAACTGGAGATGCAATTTTTTTTACCTTAATTATGTAGGCAATCCGTTTCGTTTGGCTGTTATCTGAAATCGACTTGGTTACGACCTCCCTTTTTTTTTGTTACGAAAAGAGTGGCTGAAAACACAGTTGTGGGGTTTCTTGATAGAATTTGTAGAGGCCATGCAGTTTTCGACAGCCGGATTCACTTTAAAATATTTATACGTTGTAGACAGAACGACACTCACTGGTGCACTTGTAAGCACCCTTTTCCCTAAACCTTTACCAACGGCAATATTTATCTCAAACTAGTCACGATCTGTTGTACCGTGTGCGTAAAACGTGTACATCACCAACAGCGTTTTACTTTAAGCTACACACCTACACATTACCTGTAAAGACGTGGCCTCATAAAAAAGGTAACTACGTGCTCTGGTTTCTCAATTGCAGACTGTGCAACGAGCTTGAACCAAACGAGCACTGTTTTATTCATTGCTGTGATGCGTGTCATTCTGGGACATTTTTGAGAGAACCATCAAAAAAAATTTCCTATCACAGCTCACGGTGTTAGGATCCTACCCTTCGAAAAGACCCTTAAGAATAATGTTTTATACAATTTCATTATGTTATTGGGCCTTTAATTATTGTGGAGGAGCTGCATGACTTACAGAAATAATGCCACCTAGCTCGACCAGGTCTGTTTTCCAATTGACTGCTTTGTGGGGTTTAACGTCACAAAACCTTCATATGATTATGAGAGACGGCGCGGTGGATGACTCCGGAAATTTCGAACACCTGGGGTTCTTTGCCATGTACCCACATGTGAGCACGTGGGCCTACAGCATTTCCGCCTGCATCGTAAACGCCACCGCCTCAGCCGAAATTCATACCCGGGACCTGAGGGTGAGCAACCAAGTACCTTAGCCACTAGACCACCGCGGTGGGGCAGTCTGTTTTCCGAGAGGAGGCAGTCAATGTGCGCGGTGTTGCAGAGTTTTTCGACCTTGTTCAGGAGTGGCTTGGACTTCTGGACATGTGTGTTTGTTTACCAGACATTTGAAGGTTCGTTGTGCGGTATTAAAATTTGTCTTGTGTATGACTTCAGCATATATTTGAAACGATTGATTGTATAGCTAAAGATCACATCATTTGATTGTGTATTTTTCATGCATTGAAGAAAAAAAATTAAGCGGTGTGTCTCAAGGCTAGAATAGTAGGCTGGCACCCAGCGGAGCCGAGTTTGAGCCCCACTGCGTCTTCGGCGCTAGGTTTTTCTAATTTTGTGCAATCTGGGTATGGACTCGGAAGTGGCAGCAGCGGCACTGCACGAGACCCGAGTTGTCATCTCATAATACTTTTGACAGTAAAAAAAAAACTACATCTATGCCGCAAAGGCGAAGCAGTGAACGCGATAGAAACAAATTGGAAGGTCACGTGCAGAATGTGAAGCAAATATAACGTGCCCCAAGTCACGCAAAAAAGTCTTGGAAGAGGGGCAGTACCCATCATAACTATTTAACCTCGCCTATCATTGAATGTTTCGTCTCTCTATCACGCACAAATGATGCGTGAAACGTATTCAAAGGTAAAGACGAACAAGAATAAGCATCTGAATTGTTACTGTACTGTGTCTGAAAAGTGCGCTCTTTTTGCAAACGAAGACTGTGCAATAATAGCAGTGACCTTTGTGCACCCGGTAACTGCAGCAGAATTGTTCAGAAGTCTTCTGACAAGCATCGATACGCCTTCTGCTAGGAGGGGCCTACAGGTGCTGGACGCGTTGAGCCCGGTGCTTTCAAGCCTCCAGTAAAGCCATGGCCCACAATCACAAGTCGTTCCGACAGGAGGTCAGAGAAGCGTCGATTTTTCAGTGGAACGCAAGAGGTCTGAGATCTCGCATATCTGATTTTCGCCAGTTTGTTCATCTGTACCGATTTCCTATCATGATTATATGAGAACCGAAATTTTCGCACCCAATCAGACTATCCAACTACGAGTCATTTTGCTCCTGAAGTCACATCGAAAGTAGCAAGGTTGTTGTATTTATTCGCCGGGAGCTTACTTACGTCGTCCAGCCAGTGCAATCTCGTGACGGCAATCAGTATGTGTGCTTGTCTGTTAAAACAGGAAAGGTGACACTCGCACTTATAGGTGTGTGTATATATCCCCATCAAGTCAATTCGACGCCAACAAACTAGACGGCATATTAAGGGCACATCCGGGTCCGTGGGTTATCACCGGGGACTTCAATGCGCATCATCCCATCTGGGGAAGCTCAAGGCTTAATTCAATGGGACGACGTCTAGCATCATTGGTTTCTTGCCATGGTCTCGTACTTCTGAATGACGCCCCGCCGCGGTGGTCTAGTGACTTAGGTACTCGGCTGCTGACCCGCAGGTCGCGGGTTTGATTCCCGGCTGCGGCGGCTGCATTTCCGATGGAGGCGGAAATGTTGTAGGCCCGTGTGCTCAGATTTGGGTGCACGTTAAAGAACCACAGGTGGTCGAAATTTCCGGAGCCCTCCACTACGGCGTCTCTCACAATCATATGGTGGTTTTGGGATGTTAAACCCCACATATCAATCAATCCTTCTGAATGGCGCCAGTCCTACTTTTTTGCGAGGCACTACATATAGCAGCTGGCTTGATTTGTCCTGTGATTCACACCTATTCGCTACACGGGTAAAGTGGTTTTTGGACATTGAAACACATGGAAGCGACCACATCTCCACTTACCTAAAAATAAAAGGTATTTCGAACACGTACTCCTCTACCACAACACGAAGAATAGATTGGACTGTATTCAAAACTCAACTTGAGGATGCTTGTGAAAAAGGCCTGTCCAATAGTCTTCAGCAAGCCATTAAAGAAACTGCACTTGCAGCTATGCGCACAAAAATATGCTCTTCGAAGTACTCTGAATTTTTACCTCGAGCTGGAGCGACTTCGTGCGATCCGCCGTCGTGCCGACAGACGATACCGACGCACCATTTCAACAGACGATCTACGAACAGCCCGGCTCATCCAAAAGAAGATACAATGGTGCCTCGACAAATTAGACACCCAACGAAAGAGGAAATTTTGTGCGTCGCTAGATCCTCATAAACCACTTTGTCTGATATGGAGAATTGTGCGAGGCCTACGTTCTGTTCTAGAGCAGCGCTTTCCCTTCAAAGCCCTTCCACTTTTTCATCGCCGGCACGAAATTGAGGTAGAAGAAGATTTCTGTGCTATGACCGTGGGCCAGACAACGTAAACAAGCCTACATATAGTGAATCATGTTTCTCACTCACGGTACCCGCGCATGGATCTACGGTTTACATCACAGGAGCTTGATGCAGCGCTAGTCTTCTGTAATAAGTCGTCGTCGACTGGCCCGGATAATATTTCGTACAGGATGCTGTGCAACCTTGCTAAACGGGCACGAGAACCACTCCTTAACATCTTCAACGATTCCTGGTAAGCTGGCGTCGTTCCACAAAATTGTAAGATTAGGCGCTTGGTACCGATTCTTAAGCCTGGTAAATCTCCCCTGGACATTACCCCTTACTGACCAATCGCACTTTCAAGTTGCGTAGGAAAGGTAATGGAGAGAATGATCTTGGCCAGGTTTGAATGATACCTGGAATACTATGAGATATATCCGAACACCCTGGCTGGTTTTCGCCGTCACCGATGTTCGATCGACAATGTTATAGATAACGTCACGTATGTCCAACATCAAAAGGCATGTAAACAACTATCTGCTGCTATGTTTCTTGACGTAAGAGGAGCATACGACAACGTTCTTCATGGCGCGATCCTCGAAGCCATTGAGTCAGTGGGCCTAGGCGGACAACTGTATTGTTGGCCACGCAGGTATTTACAAGGGTGCACCTTATTTGTGAACACTGCAGATGGTCCTACCTCCCAACACCCAACGCATTGTGGAGTTCCGCAAGGTGGCATCTCGAGACAACCCTCTTCAACCTCGTTCTCATTAGTCTTGTAGAACGACTACCAAGTGTGGTCAAGTTATCCATGTACGCTGACATCTGCGTCTGGGCATCTGGCGTGACAAGACCTCAGGTACGCCCAACACTTCAGAAAGATGTGGCGTTGGTATCAGTGTACCTCAAGGAACAGAGTCTGAAAATCTCGCCAGTGAAATGCTCATTGATTGCTTTTAGTCGAAAGCCAACGAGATCATACGCTATATCTATCGACGGCCAAGTCATACCATATGTCAGGACGCACATATTTCTCGGAGTATTCGTTTATAGAGACCTCTGCTGGGGCCCACATGTTGCCCACTTGAAGAAGAGGCTGACAGAAACTGCTAACTTATTCAAGTATCTTTTACAAAAACCTGGGGGACTCGAGAACATGCAATGATGCAATTGTTCAAGACGCTTTTTCTTGGCTATTTGCGCTACAGTTTGCCTGTGTTGACCAATACCTGTAGAACCAGCATTTGGACTCTCGAAAGTATCCAGGCTATGGCTCTGCGAGTTTGTCTGGGGCTACCGCGATTTTCCTCAACAGCTGAGACAATGGAGATCACTAATGACTACCCGCTCAAGACGCATACTATAATGGAAGTGCTCAGAGCCCACGTGAGGCATCTTACTCACGACCCTGCCCATCATCTAGCTTCACTGCCAGAAGACCGACCTCGTGCCTCATTTTGCCAGACTGTCTTGTCATATCGCACACGCATTTTTACGAGATATAGAGCTCCATCCAGAATTTGATCTCCCACATGGAGTATGACTTGTTGAACTCACGGTTCCAGACATAGGGTCAAAAGCCCGGCTCTCGTCTCCAGCGCTAAAGCAGCTTTCTCTCCTCTTGTTTTATGAGAAGTAAAGTGAGGATACTCATCTATATACTGATGCTTCAACTAAAGTGAATGGGTCTGCAGGGTCGGCGATCTTTCCTGCAACAGTGACAACGGTGAAGTTTTGGTTATCTCACCAAACATAATCAACAGCTGTGGAACTTGCTGCTCTACGTAGCGCAATTCAAGTCATCAAACACCAAGAAGCCAAGAAATGGAGCGTGTACACGAACTCTAAAGCAGAACTACAGTGTTTGATAGTCGCCTTACGCCCGGGACCTCATGAACAACTAGTGCTGGAAATTAGAGAGCTGCTTCACCACCTCTTCGACGAAGGACACAGAATCACGTTTCAGTGGCTTCCAAGTCACTGCGGCATATTGGGCAACGAACATGCCGATGAAGCGGCTCGATCAGCACACGAAGATGGTGAAGAAAAATCTATAGCATTTTCAAGGACTGATGCTGCAATGACTATTCGAAAAATCGCTAATGCAGGATTACAATCCCTGTGAAACGCCGAGTGCTTACGGCACACTCGACTGCATAGAGTGGACACGTCTCGTCGACTGCGGCCTCGGCCTAGACTCTCTCGACTCGACACAACGGTGATTTGCCGACTATAGCTTGGTGTCGCCTTCACCAAAGTTTTTGCCTTCAAATCGGCATGGAAGACAGTGCTGCTTGCGGTCATTGCGGCAGCGATGAAACTATATAGCACGTTCTCTGTCACTGCCCTTGTTACAGCGTGCAAAGGCGGCAACTAGCTGCTGCGTTAGCTCGTCTTGACGACAGACCTTTGTCTGAACAATCAGTGCTGGAAAGGCGACATGATTTGTATGCTCACAGAAAATCAGTGAAGGCCTTACTGAACTTTTTGCGTAGCAGTGGCCTATTGTATAGACTGTAGCACCCCCCCCCTTTTTTTCGCGTGCGTCAATTTTCCTCTTCGCTTTCTTCCTCATCTTTCTTCCCCATTTCCCCTTCCCCTAGTGCAGGGTAGCAAACCGGATTCTCCATTTTCTGGTTAACTTCTCTTCCTTTTCCTCATTTTATTCTCTCTCTCTTCCAGTGAAAGCTTCAAAGCCGGCGAAAACGTACGATCCTCCCCATCGCAAGATGAGGGCGTGCGAGCGAGCGATTACCCCCTCCTCTCCACAGGGCAAATTATGCGTGGGATATGAAGGCGCGCACCGCTGCATCAAGTCGATGTGGCGACACACGCTCATTGCAGCATCTTTCTGGAAATACTGAAACAATGAGTTTCTCCCCGAGATGCGCGTCACCAGCGTTAAGTGGCAGATATAAATAGCTTGACGTTTGAACATTGACCGAGATGCCCCTCCGTGCCTCAGCGGTTAACGCCTCGCACTCACGATTCAGAGGTTCTATGTTTTATTCTGCGTGCCAGAGTCTTTTTCTCGATTATTTTTTTCTTGCGTTTTCATATATATATATATATATATATATATATATATATATATATATATATATACGTACCATATAAAGAGTGACGTCGACGCCCACGTCGACGCTGACGCCGGCAGCTAAATTCAGCCCAGAGTGTCGATATATTCGCAATCGTTAAGTTAACGATATTCTCTCAACGCTAACCTTCATTGCATGCTAAGCAGCAGCGTTGCGCGTGGCGATTGAGAAGAGGGCACGCGGTGCTTTCGAGATGCTCGGTTCGGACTGTCGTGGTTCGGTTTGGACTGTCACGGTGGATGGACGTGGTTTTTGAGCGCTTCCGATTGACTGTGCAGATAAGCTGTCTTGCATGTTTTGAGCTTGTCTTTGTAATTATAGGGCAGCGGTTAAAATCCCTGCAGTACTTATTTTATTGTATGGCTTTTTCGGGGGTCAGTCACCAGGTATTTGTTAGTTTGTGCGTGTGTGTGTTTGATTTTTTTTGTTTTTTTGTTTTGTATTTCTTTTTTTTGGCCACACCGTGGGGGAGGTGGCAAGAAACTTGGACTTTCTTTTTTTCGTAAGGCAGGGCTCTAGTTTTGTAATTATCGAGTGAGACAAGCCATAGGGACAATTGGTGTCGGAAAGACATGGTTAAATGGACTGTGAAGTGTTCAGGATGTGGGGTTGGTTTGAAAGTAGACCCAAGTGTAGAGGCGGAAAGAGAAGAGGCTGACGTGAAGTGTAGGCAATGTGAGGTCAAGAAAAAATTCGAGAAAATGATGGTTACCCAGAATGACATGCTGATGAGCATCACCGAGCTCGAGAGTGCGTTGGCGACAGAGCAAGAGAAAAAGAGGACTATGGAAAACAATCTGAAGTCCGCCGAGGAAGCACTAGCCAAGGTAAACAGAGGAGCGGCCTACGGATAGAACAGTAGAGAATCGACAACCAGAACTGCGGAGATGAATGAGCAAGCAGGTTTGGAAAAAACAGGTTCAATCGGTTCATTTGTCGCAAGGCCCAGCTTCAGCGAAGTAGTGGTGGGGCTGGGAGGGGACAAAGCAGCTGGTGTCACAGGTGCAAGTAACCCCTAGGTGAAGGACGCTCCAGCTGAAAAGTCATATAATGTGATAATCGCCAGGGACTCGAATTTAAATCGATGCACAGAAGCCATCAAAGAGACGGTAAGAGGTGACAAGAGGGTTGCAGTAGGGGCGTTCCCAGGACCCAAGCTGGAAGCAGTCATGAGGTAACCGAGAAAACTCAAAACTACAGCTGATAGACGAAACCTTGTGATAATTTCAGGTGGTTTAAACGATGTCTTAAATGAACATACAACAGCACTACCAACTACACTTGCGAAAGGCGTTGGTGACACGCACGCCACTTCTCCTAAGGCACAGGAGAAGTGGCGCCACTTCTCCATATGCACGATACCAGAGGTACCGGTGCGTGATAGCAACCTGCAAAGAGCGGTTGTCAACGCAAACCAAGAGATATGGCAGATGAGCTTAAAGGCTTTGAGGTGGTGGAAATAAACAGAGAGGTGCGTAGGTGGAGTGGTTTTCAACGAGACAGAATTCACTTCGATGGGCTGCTAGGTCATGAGGTGGGTTGGCGACTTGCAGGACGCGCAGTAGCTTCTTTGGGGGGCAAGCGGGCTTTTCGGGGTGCAGGATAGCTAGTAACAAGGAAAATAACCAGGGAGACTCTTTGACAGGTGGTATGGACAGGCACGATTCCATAGTGACACCAGTATCTAAGATAAGTAGAGTCCGGGGCAGAAATAGACGTAGCCACGAGCGCCGAGTCAATTCAGACATAGGGTATATTAACATGCAGGGTGGTAGGAACAGGCTGAAGTGGGAAGAGATAGAAGAACAGCTAAAGGAGGAGAGGCTGATGGTATACGGTTTTGTAGAAACACATCTCGGGGACATGGAACAACCTCCTAACAATGCGGAGTACGCGTAGGAATATTGTAATAGAACAGATGGCAGCAGAAAGGGGGGTGGTATTGGGCCTTCATTCAGAAAAGTACAGACTGCTAAAGGGTCAAGCAGGAGTGCAAGGAACATTTATGGATAAAAGGGAAAGTGGCAGGGCAAATGACACTCCTTGGTTTTGTGTAATTTTGGACGGGAGCAAAGGCCAGAGAGGAAAACCAGGCAATGGTAGAGTGTATATCGAAGGACATTCAGGAGTTAGGAGGAGAGTGCGAGATAATTATACTAGGAGATATGAATGCACACATAGAAGATATAGGTGGGTATACTGACGCAACAGGCAAAATGATCATGGATATGTGTGAAATGCTTGGTTTGATCATTTGCAACAGTACTGAGAAGTATGAAGGGCAAATAGCAAGGGAGGTTGCAGTCGACGATAGATTCCGCACTGATGTAGCATAGAATGTATGATAAGCTCAGGGGAATGCACATAGATGAAGGTGGCTCCAGAAGTCTGGGTAGTGATCACAAACGTATCAAGTTAAGTTTTGGAAGAGCAGTAAAAGTGGGAAGGAGACAAGATGAACAACTACAGAAAAGTTTTTAGTCAGAAAGGCAAATTGAAATAGCCACTATACAAATTGAGAAATCAATCACTGAGGATAATCAAACAGTTTGGACATACATGAATCTAATTAGACTGTTTGAGCTAGAGCTTGCTAAGGCACGTGATAAGTCTACCCGAAAAAGAAGACACAATCCCAAAAGTTGGCGGGATGAGGAAGTTAAGAGAGCCATATCATAACGCCAGGAAGCCTCTAGGGAACACAGACATGTTAAGCAGCGGGCTGAACCAACTGGTGATGTTGAAAGAAAACGGAAAATCTTTCTAAGCTGTAGAAGAAATGCATCACTTCTGATCAATAAAAAGATTAGAAAAAAGGGAGCCCAGTGGCTGGCAGAAGTACATAAAAAAGATAAAAAGGGAGCTGCCTAATTCCGGAACCATCTGAACTACCTAAGAAATGAGCCGAGCCTAGAGCAGAGGTTTATAACTACAGCTCAAGGTGCTAGGCTAGAAGGGGGACGAAGCTATTGAATATGTAAGAACAAGGGTAACAAAAAATTTCAACAAAGAAGTGCTTTATGCACCACAATAGGCAAGGATGAATCAAGTGGCGCAATGGCTCCATTTTCACAACAAGAGTGGGAAAGGGCTGAGAAAAGGGTTCCTAGTAGTACATCAACAGGCCCAGATGGCATTCCAATTTTGCTGACAAAGACATTGGGTCCGAAGTCTAAGGAGACCTTGAGAGGGGCAGTGAGCAGTACAATAATCGATGGAGATGTTCCCGATGGATGGATACTTAGCAGGATGAACATGATCTATAAAGGAAAGGGGGATAAAGCTGACATAAACAACTACCGTCCTATAACATGGACATCAGTGGTCTACAGGCTGGCGATGCAGGTTACAAAAGAAAGACTGCAGGCATGGATAAAGGATGAGCGGGTGCTGGGGAAACTGCAGATTGGGTTACGGAAACACAGGAGGTTGGAAGACAATCCGTTCGCACTGACGCAGTGCATCGAAATGGCAGAAAAAAAACACAGGCTCCTGTGACTAGCATTTTTGGATATCAAAGGAGCGTATGATAGCGTGGTTCAACAGGAATTGTGGGGAATACTGGACACACTAGGCGTGGAAGATGTAGCCACTAATCTTTTAAAGGTTATCTACAAAGGTAACAAGGTAATTATAAAGTTGGAATAACAGGTATCCAAGCCTGCAGAGGCAAAACGGGGATTAGGCAGTTGTGCCCGCTGTCACCTTTAATATTCATGATGTACCTACAAGGATTATAGGCCAAACTAGAGGGAAGTAGACTGGGCTTCAAGCTCTGTTTCGTCAAACAAACCACCATTGATGTACGCAAATGATATAGTGCTAATGGCTGACAACAAGGAAGATTTGCAGAGATTGGTGGACATCTGCGGCAATGAGGGAGATAGGTTAGATTTCAGATTCAGTTAGTAAAAGTCAGCAGTGATGATTTTTAATGACGATGAAGGTAGTGAGCTTAGAATACAGGAGGTCACGCTAGAGATAACAGATTAATACAAATATCTGGGCGTATGGATAAGCAATGGTGCCGAGTCCCTAAGGAAACACGAAACATACATGACGACTAAAATTAACAGAAATACAGAGGTAATGAAAAACAGGGCACTGTGGAATTACATTAGGTATGATGTTGTGAGAGGAATATGGAAACAGGTCATGATTCCTGGTCTGACGTTCGGCAATGCGGTCTTGTGCATGAGATCAGAAGTTCAAGCAAGATTTGAAATTAAGCAACGTGGAATAGGTAGGCTTGCCTTAGGAGCTCACGGGGATACACCAAATCAGAGAGTGCAAGATGATTTGGGATGGACACCATTTGAGGGCAGGGAATCTAGCAGCAAGATAAAATTTGAGAAGCGATTGAGAGAAATGGGGCAGGAGCGTTTGGCTGAGAAGGTATTCAGATACTTGTACATGAAGAATGTCGATACCAAATGGCGGAAGCGAACCAGAAAATTGACTGGTAAGTACTTGGAAAACAGCAGGGGGCCAAACCAAAAAGAATTATCAGTTAAGAAGAATGTGAAGGAAGCTGAGACTGATACGTAAAGAATTGGCATGATTAAGAAGCCTGCACTAGAGATCCATCAAACTTTTAAGCAGGAAATTGCCACGGAAAACATCTATGATAATACTCGGGTAGATCTCTAATGTTTGAGGCCAGGACGGGAGTATTGTAAACCAAGACATATCGGGCCAAATACGAAGGGGTAGACACGGTATGCAGTGTGTGTGGAGAGGAAGAAGAAACTGCCGAACACTTGATAATGTTCTGTAAAGGGCTTCACCCTATTGTTCAGGATGATGGCGCAGAGTTTTTCAAAGCACTGGGGTATAAGGACAGTGAGGGCAAAATAGACTTTAAGCGGGTAGAATAAACTAGAAGGAGGTTGTCTGATTGGTGGCTTAAGTCAAGGCACGAGTGAAAATAGACCCTTCACTGCAAAGGGAGAATCCTCAACCTCCCTATTAGAGGGAATAAATAAATCTTGTTTTTGGTTCATTAAGTATTACGGTTTGGTGGCGCTAGCCACTGCCCGATCTAAAAGGTACAGCCATATCCATCCATCCATTCATCTATTCATGCTGCCGACGACGTTCCCGACAATGACGACATCGAGGATGCGCCGGTGTTGGCCTTCCGCTGTCGGCGATACCACTCGGCTTTTCCGGCTCGCGTCTCACCAGGGTTGCCGACGTGTTGAAGACGCTTGCACTCGGCTTTCTTTACTAGCGTCTCGTCGGTGTTACCCATAGCTCGGCATACTCACTCATGAGTACACTCACTCACACTCATTCATACTCATTTGAATGTGGTGAGTGTGAGTATGAGTGAGTACTGATGAGTATGAGTAGGAGTGAGTAGAACGTGAGTGAGTACTTATGAGTATGAGTAGAAGTGAGAATGGACGTGAATGAGTACTTTCAGTGGGAGTAGAAGTGAGTATGAACGTGAGTGGGTGCTCATGAGTGTCAGTAGGAGTGAGTATGAACGTGAATGAGTATTCTGAGTGTAATTAGGAGTGAGTATGAACGTGAGTGACTACTCTGAGTGTGAGTATAAGTGAGTATGAACGTGAGTGAGTAGGAGTGAGTGTGAGTAGAATTGAGTATGAACGTTAGTGAGTATTGTGAGTGTGAGTAAGAGTGAGTATGAACGTGAGTGAGTACTTTGAGTGTGAGTATGAGTGAGTATGAACGTGAGTGAGTACTCTGAGTGTGAGAAGGAGAGAGTATGAACGTGAGTGAGAACATGAGTGAGTAGGAGTTTCGACATGAATGAGTACTGATGAGTGTGAGTATTCATTAGTATGAACGTGAGTGAGTATTCATGAGTGTGATTAGGAGTGAGTGAGAGCTCATGAATGTGAGTGGAAGGAAGTAAGTAGGAACGTGGGTGAGTACTCATGAGCGTGAGTAGACTTGACTGCGAAGGTGAGTGAGTTGCTGTGAGTCTAAGTAGCAACGAGTAGAAACTTGAGTGAGTTACTAAGAGTGTGATAAATATTTGTAACCATCGCAACAGCGTCCTCAATATGTTGGAAATAACGGGCACTGTGGCATGCAAGCTTACTAAACGTAAAAGCCTTCAGTTAGTTTGGAAACTGGGGGAGCCATCCAACACCAGATGGGGGGGGGGCGAGGTGACCGCGCATAACTCGAGTTGAAGGTAGCCGTCCATTTTATTGTAGTTTGAATTTTCTAGGCTGAATAACTTTGAACTGCCTGTCCCTATAGCTACCGTTCTTGCTACACTTACCTCTTGCGCCTTCAGTCTACGCAACCCGCTGATAATACATGTAAAATAAGGTCTTGAGAAGTCCTTTAACGAAAATCGCCGCGCAAGCCAGGTCGGAAAAAAGAAATGCACTGCGCAAGCGACAAAAAAAAAACGCTGAAATGGCCCGCGAGAGAAAGCACATTGTGGGCGCGACGCACATTGTGCGCAGCGATTTTGCAGTTTCTATCTCTGCGTTGTCCTTCAAGTGAAGGTTGCCTTGAACGAAAACCTTAAGTGATCTTATGACCTCTCAAGCGCGAAGCTGTGTGCAAACTTCGCCTTCTCAGTGCCCTATTGAGAAAAAAAAAAGGAAAGCTTGGAGGACGGTTGAGCTTCGCCGTCAATAGTATAGTATGCGATAGCGTAATCGGACCCTGTTCGCATTGCCGTTTTAATCTCTACCCTCGATTCAGTTTTCGGCGGCTTATTATGCCTTCAACAGTGCAGACACAATGTGCAATAAGCGCCCAATCACCCCTGATATTTTATTTTATCATTCACATAACGCGGGCTAGTACAAAAACACACATTTAATTAAAACACGTGACGAAACTCATTAATTACCGTTTTATTCGGCTGTCCGCGATAACCCTGCGTACGTACAATGCCATTGTACGTTTACCGCGTCCGCAGATCCATAAATAAGGCCCCCTGAAATCGTCAAAGCCGGCACGGAGCCAATGAAGTCTCCGCGTGAGCGTGACCCACAGATAAAGGAAAACATCTTCGAAGACGCGCACAATTTCTCGAATGCAAAACTGCCGCACGCAACGCATTCCATCTGAAGGCGAGGCAGAGAGGGGAGGCGCCGTCTCGACGGTAGCACTGGGCCACAGAACACCTCCCAGGGGCCGGGCTGTCGGGGTGGTCACGGCGCCGCGGCGCTCAGGGGGGGGGGGCACTGCAAGCGCGCGATGATGTAGGACGTGCTGCGCTTCGGCTCCGCTGATTTTCGGCTGGAACCACGGGCAACTTCACAGTACCCCGTCAAGACCAGCATCAATCGTTTCGGCAACTCACAGGCAACACGTCGATACCAGTGTCATCCAGGTGGGCCCGTTTTTGACAACTTTACGGCCGATCATCACCCGACCACGTTGGCGACGCCGTTAGGCCAAACGGCGACGCCAACGCCCGGCGGCTTGGGACTGGCTTTCCGAGGCAACATGGACGCTACTCTCATGCAGCGTGGATACGACCCGCATGCCATGACGTGGGAAACGATTACGATTTCCGAAACGCCAAACTCTGCTTCTTCACCGAGGTTTCGGAGCCAAGCTCTCAACGACGCGGTGGAACGCCGCTCGCAAGCCAACGCCAAGAAGGCGGCGTCCGCCGCTGTTTCGGCATCCGGCACGCCAGCTGACAAGACGCAGCCTTTCGCTTCGCGCGCTGTGGGACGCATGGGCAAGTTTCTCACCAAATGGAAGCCTCGCCCGTTTCCGAAACCGAGTCCGGACGACTATGTAATAGTCGTAAAGCCACGAGAGTGCATCTCATTGCATGATGCTTTCTCAGAGAACTGGTACGGGACTGCGTTTAAGGCATACCTCGGGCCCAAGCGAGCTGAGACGCTGACAGTTATTCCATCGAGAGAGCAAAATTTGATCGTGATTTACACCCCGGACCCTGACACGGCGGACAAAATGATCGGGGACTTCGTGGTAAACATCGAGCACAGGCAGGTCCTGCTCAACGGGTACCTGCGACAAGATGGTAGCAATGTCTGCCACGGAGTTATCGTAGTCCGCAACACAGATACGATGGAGACGCTCCGAGAGAGCGTACGCTGGAGGTCAGGCACCATCGTCGAGGTGCGTAAATTTGGCACATCGAACAAGGCGCGTGTAACCTTCGCCGGCAAGGAGAAGCAACGCTTTGTTCACTACGACGCAATGCTGATCCCCGTCAAACCCTACTACCGGACGATCCCGGCCTGCGGCAAGTGCGGTGTCGTCGGCCATCGAATGGACACTTGTCCCAACCCACGACCGGATACGTGTGGCCTGTGTGGACAGCAGGTTCCGCTTGTGGAGGAGGGGGTAAGGGCCCCTCATGAATGTGTACCCGTATGTTCTGTGTGCGGTGGAGCACACGCCACAAACTCTCGAGCATGTACGGTCAAGTACCGTAATTCCAAGGTGGCCGCACAACAGGGCAGAAAGTCCAAAAGGGCGTCCAAGAAACGACGCAAAGATCAGACTCCCAGTGAGCCACCACGCCGGGAAGTCGCCAAGACTGACAAGCCCGCTTCCCCTACTGGAGGAACCGAAAAGCAGCCGACGGCGCAACCATGCGGCGAAGCCGGGCCATGGGCCAACGCCGTGAAAAACGGAAAGCAGGTGGGTGGTACGGGTAGAGCTGCCTCCTCATCCCTCCCTATCATCCCCTCTTCATCGCGTAACGCCGACCAAAATATTATTGCCAAACTTCAGGCACAAATTGAAGCGTTACAGAAAAGACTAGCGGAAGCCGAGGCCAAACAGACCCAACTAGTCTCCCCTCCTCCTCCCCCCGCAGTAGAGGTAATGGAGAGTGAGACCGGGGCGGGGGCGGCAGACGCGGTTGCCGCACTCGAGGCTCGTGTGAACACCCTTGAGGTCCGTATGGACAGCCGTATAACTGTCCTCGAAACCCAAATCTCAGCGGCTGTAAATGCCGCCATTGCTAAAATGACAGAAACCATCCCTACCCTGATAGCCCAACAAGTTGCGCGTTTCACCAAACGAGCCGGCCCAATTAAGGACGTGTCTGGCCGGTACCCTAAAACGCTTCGACGACAGATCGAATTTGAGGATGATGACAGCTGCTCCGCCTCCGGAATTGAGGACACCCCCCTCCCCGCGAGTGCTGGCTCGGGAGCACCGCCACCGCAATCGCTCGTTAACTCCACTGACCATGGCGGGCACCCTTAGAATTCGGAAGTCCCCACGATTCAATACGGCCACTCCCATTCAAATCACCCAGTGGAATTGTCGGGGCTTTAAGGCTCACACTAAGCGCGCCAACCTCCGGCTTTTCCTCGCAGCATTTCAAAACCTTCCTGCTGTGGTAGCCCTCCAGGAGCCAGGGAGTGCTGCCACACTCAAAAACTATACTACGTTTCAGCAGGACCCTTTATCTTGCATCTGCGTGCACAAAAATTATACGGCCAACCTAGTTGATCTCAACCTTAAGCCAGCTTTCTCGTACGTGATGGTGACACTCCTTCCGATGCGTAAACAGGACCCGCCACTGCACGTGCTAAACATTTATTGCTCACCGAAACTAAGCAACATTACATTCGCAGACCTTTTTAGCCGCGCTTTAAAGGCTGCGGGCAGGGACCCTCTGGGGATTGTGGGTGATTTCAATGCCCCCAGCACACTCTGGGGGTATGCACGTGAAGAGAAACGTGGACGTAAATTGGCGGAACTTATGTCCACGCTGGGCGTAACTCTTCACACCGACCCTGCCTACCCAACTCGCGTGGGTAACTCCGTGACCCGGGACACATGTCCGGATCTTACCTTCACAAAAAACATTCAGTATGCGGATTGGGTCAACACTGAAGAGACCCTCGGCAGCGACCACTGCATACTCAACACCACCATTCGCACCTACCCTTTGGCAAGACCCTACGGAGAGGAAAAATTACCCGATTACACGAAGTTTCGGCAAATATACGCCAATTCGACACCCATTGAGGAGCAAGGATACCTTGCTTGGTCCCAGCAACTGGTTTCTTCATTACGCTCCACAGAAACACAAATTAAACTCTCCGAGGTGACTCCGGCGGTAGATAACCATCTCCTTCACCTCTGGGAGGCCCGGCGCAGCCTCGTCCGCCGATGGCGCCGGCAAAAACACAACCGAAAGCTCAAAATTCGCATCGCTGAGCTCACCCAGCGAGCAGCAGAGTACGCGGCCCAGCTCGCTGACTCTAACTGGGTGGACCGTTGCAACACGGCCGCTCGACAAATGTCCAGCCGGAGTACCTGGCGCCTCTTCCGCGCCTTGATTGATCCGACCCAAACTCGAACAGAGACACAAAAGCATCTGCAACGAGCATTTCACAGCTTCGACGGAGACACAGCCAAATTGGCATGTAAACTCCGAGACCAATATCTATGCACTCAGCAGGACTCCCAAGGGCCGGCGTACTCGTATGCAGGTACCGAGAACGCGGAGCTGGATGAACTGTTCCAGTTACACGACCTGAAGGCAGCCCTAGCAAAAATGAGGCGAGGAACGCGCCGGGAAGGGATAAAATTACCGTGAAATTACTTGCCAATCTTCCTGACTCGGCCTACACCATGCTCCTTGCCTACATCAATTCCATTTAGATCGGGAAAACAAGCCTACCTATTGAGTGGAAGACCGCCCTGGTCACCTTCATACCCAAAGCGGGCAAAGCCATTAACACGGACAACCTCCGCCCCATCTCCCTTACTTCTTGTGTAGGAAAATTAATGGAGACGATGGTGCGCGACAGGTTGTCCGCGTTCCTGGAGAGCAAAAATGCATTTGCAGACACCATGTTCGGGTTCCGCCCACACCGGTCCGCGCAAGATGTCTTGCTTCAGCTCGACCATGAGATCCTCGATCCAGTCGAGTATCCCCTGAATGACAAAGTTGTGCTCGCTTTGGATCTGAGGGGGGCCTTTGATAACGTGACCCACGAAATTATTCTAACACATCTCTCACAGGTAGATTGCGGCAAAACACTTTCAACTATATTAAACAATTCCTCACTGACCGACAATCATACATTCGGATTCAGGACATTGAACACGGCCCTTACCGATTAGGCACGAGAGGGACTCCGCAGGGAGCGGTCCTCTCGCCCCTCCTATTCAATGTGGCAATGATGAGATTCCCCGCTCAGCTGGCGAAAGTCGAAGGCATACAGCATGCGCTGTACGCCGACGAAATCACCATATGGGCGTCACACGGCTCGGCAGGAGACATGGAGGCAAGCCTGCAGCAAGCGGCGGACATCGTGGATGACTATGCCCGTCGCTGCGGCCTTCAGTGCTCCCCGTCCAAATCGGAATTCGTGCACATACGCCCCTCACCAAAGTACACCGCAAAGATCGACCTCTCCCTTCACAGCGGACCAATACCCGAACGTGATGAGATTAGAGTACTGGGGCTTTTTATACACAAAAATCGCAGAGCAGACACAACATTGGCCAAATTGCGTAAGGTGGGGGACCAGGTGGGCCGGATGGTCCGCCGGGTTTTGCAAGCGCGGGGGGTTACGATGCAAAGATGCCTTGCGGCTGGCGCATGCATTCGTAACCAGCCGAGTCCTGTACTCGGCTCCATACCTCCACCTACGCAAATCCGACGAGAATGCACTCGAAGTCATTCTCCGCAAAATCTACAAGCGCGCCCTCGACCTTCCTGTCAGCACCTCTAACCAGCGCCTTTTGGGCTTGGGAATGGTGAACACCTTCAAGGAGCTGAGAGAGGCGCACTTGACAAACCAATATACTAGACTCTCTAAAACACCGTCGGGTCGCCGCCTCCTTGCCCGGCTACACATCAATCACTCAATACACACGGAAGAGCGCGTACAGATTCCAGAAGTTTGGCGATACTCCTTGCACGTGCGCCCTCTTCCGGCTAACATGGCCCGAGACGACTACACTGGCCGACGCCTCGCGCGGGCGGAAGCCTTGGCTCGACACTACGGCCACAAATTCGGGGTATTCTACGTGGACGCCTCCGGCCCGCACCACGGTGGTTGGTATACGGCTGCGGTCGTCCACGAAAACACCGTTGTAAATGGACTCACATTCCGTGCACATAACATTACGCACGCGGAGGAGATCGCCATCGCACTAGCCGCCGCAGATCAGGACTCGAGGGTCATCATCACCGACTCAAGGGGTGCCTGTCGCAATATTGAACAGGGATACATTCCGTACCGTGCTTATAAACTATTGCAGAACAGCAGCTACCTAGGTGCCCCCGCGCACCGAACGATCATATGGGCTCCGGCTCACACGGGCCTCGATGGTAATGAGACGGCCGATGCCGCTGCCCACGCGCTCACTCTCTGGGCACCATCCTCGTCCCCTACCGATCCGGAACTCGAACCCAATCCTGCCTACACCTTTAAGGAGATCACACAATTTTATCAATCCGGCCATAACGTCTATCCTAAACCCTGTAAGGGCCTCACGAAGGCGGAGGAGCGAATCCTCCTTCGCCTTTATACTAAAACTCTATTGTGCCCGGCAATCATAAAACACTTTGACCCCGCTTGCACGGGGAAGTGCCCGCAATTCCTCTGACATTTTCCACATGGTGTGGGCATGCCAAAAAATCCCAAACCTTACCCCACTACCCAACCCTTCGCGGGAGGACTGGGAGGCAGCCCTGCTCGGCTGCTCTGACCTGACGGCCCAACGGGCCCTGGTCGAGCGTGCCCGGGCCGCGGCCAACGCCAATGGGCTCCCGTAAGAGGGAGCCCACCTAGTGTTTGTACGGGGCGGCCCCTTAAGGACCGTTCCCACCCTCCCTGTAAATAACATCTGTAAATAAATGTTTTTCAGCAGCAGCAGCAGCGGCGCCCACCTGTCCCGCTAGTGCAGTCAGAAGGGGCTAGGGGCATTGAAACGAACGAAGCGGCCCAGCCGGATGGCATGGCAACGTCTTAGGTTCTGGCGGGTAATCAGCGGCGGCCGTGTAGTATACTGAAGCTGTCGAGAGCGGCTCTATTTCGTGCGCGTGCATCGTAGCCTACGAAAGCGCTATTTGAGTGCTTGTAACACGTTACTGAGATTCTAAACGATGTCTCAGCGTCTCCTACGCGTCATGGCACACAAATGAATGTGCAGCGTCTCCTACGCGTCATGGCACACAAATGAATGTGCAGGTGCGTCGTAATTGCGCTGAGGCATTTCCTGTTTGTGGAACCTACCGATCCTTAAAGAAAGAGACAATTGTTCAGCTCGATTGTTTTTTGAGTAACCTGAGTACACGTAACGCTACCTCAATGTTAATATTCATCATCGGCCTGACAACGTCCACTGCAGGACAAAGGCCTCTCCCATGATCCGCCACTCAACTCGGTCCTGTGCTTGCTGCTGCCATTATGTACCCGCGAACTTCATGATCTCATCTGCCCACCGAATTTACTGTCTCCCCCTAACCCGTTTGCTTTCTCTGGAAATCCGGTCAGTTATACTTAATGACCAGCTGTTATCCTGCCAACGCGCTACATGCCAAGCACATGTACATTTCTTCTTATTGATTTCAACTATGATATCCTTAACCCCGGTTCGTTCCCTGGTCCACTCTGCTCTCTTCTAGACTCTTAAGGTTACAACTACTATTTTCCTTTCCATCGCTCTCTGCGTCGTCCTCAATTTAAGCTGAACCCTTTTGTAAGCCTCCAGGTTTCTGCTCAGTGGGTAAGTACCGGCAAGATGCAGCTGTTATATACCTTCGTCTTGAGGAAATAGTTACGATCTACCAGCCATGAGCTGAGAATGCTTGCCGAATCTTCTCCACCCCACTATTCATCTTTTAGATACTTCAGTCTCGTGGCTCGGCTCCGTCGGTACTACCTGTCCTAAGTAGACGTATATAACTTTTCCAACTTCAAGTGCACTGCCACCTATCTCAAAGCGCTGTTTTCTTTCGAGGTTGTTGTTCATGACTTTCGTATTCGGCTGGTTATTTTGTAGATTCCAAGAGAAGGAAAGCGGGAAAAGGGGAGACAGAGTTTGGTGGGCAGATGAGATTACGGAGTTTGCGGGTATGAAGTGGCAACAGCAAGTAAAGGACTGAGTTGACTGGCGGAACAGGGGAGAGGCCTTTGTCCTGCTGTGATGATGATATGTGAATGTAAAAGTACGTGGATGAGTGCGCCTGAGTTGGGTAGGCGTAAGTATGAAAGTGAATTTTTATGTGAGTGCGGAGGTGAGTGAGGGCCTATGATCTTAAGCAGGCGTGAGTATGAAGGTGAGTGAGTTACTATGAGTCTTAATTGAGGTGCGCGAAAAATTGAAGTACAAAAAGGAGACACCTGAACACGGCGCTCTGTCTCGAGGTGTCTTCCTTTTGTACTTCAATTTTTCGTGCACCTCCGGTAAAATGAATTACCAACTCGCCCAGCAGCCGTGTTTCTCTAAGAGTGTGAGTAGTCGTGAGTATGAACGTGCGCCATGAACAATGAGTGTGAGTAGCCGTGAGTATGAACGTGAGTGACTGTGAGTAGGCGTGAGTATGAACATGAGTGAGTACTCATCAGTGTGAGTAGGCGTGAGTATGAACATCAGTGAGTGCTCATCAGTGTGAGTAGTCGTGAGTATGAACGTGAGTGAGGGCCTATGAGTGCTAGGTGGCGTGAGTATGAACGTGAGTGAGTACTCACAAGTGCGAGTAGGCGTGAATATGAACGTGAGTGAGGGCCTATGAGTGGGAATAGACGTGAGTATGAACGAGAGTGAGGGTAAAGGCTGAAAAAATTGTGGTGAGTGAGTATGAGTAAGTAGTCTCTCAAAGTGCGGACCTGTGGTGTTACCCGTGCACCATCGTCATTCTCGAACACGATCGGCGTGCTTGACTTGCGCCTAGTCAGTGTCGTTGGTCTCCCACTGCCGACTCCTGTGTTCGGCTTCTCTGGCTCGCGCCTCGTCAGTGTTGCAAGTGGGATGTCGCCATTTGCGAAAGCGATCGGTTCTGCTAACCCTCGCTACACTGCCGACAGCTGGGTTAGGGCAAATCGCTTCAGTGCATGTTTCGCTAAGCGAAGGTGCTTCGCCTTTTGGCGTCATTTCTATCACAGAGAAATGAGGCTAAAAAGAATTCACTTGATGTGTGCTCGAACGTTGCGTGCGCTGGAGAGAATGAAGAGAGAGAGCTGACACGTGGCAGGGAAGACAGAGAGTGACGTCACCACACACTGCGAGGGAAGGCGCGACCTACTTGGCACGATTTCCCCCACCAGAGAAATCAGCCAGCGTGATGGTTAGGTGAAGCCGGATGTCAAACAACACAAAAAAGGTTTGCTGTACTGAACGTATTTATCCCTTCCCCTTTCTTGCAGCATATAAACAGAGCACTGTGCTAAACGACAGGTTAAATTAGCATGACTACAAGAATAGAAAAGTAATCACAGGACACTTTGGTACCCACTGTAGAGATTGCACATTGATTGATTGATTGATTTGTGGGGTTTAACGTCCCAAAACCATCATATGATTATGAGAGACGCCGTAGTGGAGGACTCCGGAAATTTTGACCACCTGGGGTTCTTTAACGTGCACCCAAAAGAGAGAGATTGCACATGCCAACCAATCTTTGAGAACTGCTGCGTTGTGATAAAAAAATATCTAACTGACGCGATTATAATGGAAGCAGGTAATATCACACGCCTGGGTGGTTTGAGCTTATGTATTACGTCAGTTGACCCATGGTAAAAATGTTTTATTGTATCATAAATAGAAAAAGTGTACTTCACTTTCCATTCTTCCACTTCACCTCAGGAAAATCTTTGTGACTACGTGGTATGGCTTCGTAGAAGATCCTGTTGTGTATAATTGTTTATTTTTTCGCATTTCTGCATTCGCTCGTTCTTTACAAACGCATATTCTTCTAAAAACGCCGCCAGAAAGCAAATAAAATACATTGTAGAAATTAACCGCATGGTGTGTGTGAATTTTTTTGTGTTCTGTTGATTTGGTACGCTATCCGGCTCGTACACTGATACTGCTCGGCTGCCCTAGCAACCAGGAAGACGAAAAGTGTTTGCCCCAGCTCCCCACGCAATTTGCGCGTGCATTGCGCAAAAACTAACTAGCTCCATTTTTCGACTGTTGGTCGCACCAGCAACGAAACGATCCTATTTGCTTCCTCCGCAGTGTGATGCTCCCAATCAGTGTTGCGGAGTTGTCACTCCGGAATCGGAATCATTCCAAAACCATGCCCTATTTTCGCGACCCCGTAATCGCATTGCATTAAAATGGGGACTATACTGGGAGGAATGGCATGAAAACGTTGTTTAGCACATTTTGCCCGTAATAAAGTGGGAATGAAATGACAAATTCTTCTGAAACTGGAGTGTAATAATCAGCGTGAACAGTGCAAGTGCCTGAGACAGGCTGGCCGATGTTTCAATAGGAGGACCTATCTTTCTCAAAGGCGCCGTCTCATCCTGGGTATGTTAGTTTTAATGGGTTCAGTAGTGACGTCATCTGCTGGTGGTGGCGCGTGTCCCTGTTGATAGTCGCCGTCTTAAAAGAAAAAAAATTCAAGTCTAATAATTTATAGTTTTTTCCTAAAGGAATAACCAAATAGATTAGGTATAGCATAAAATGGAGGGGAGGAAGTGTACGCCACCTGAACAAACACGTGTTCGCCAAGTCTTTTTCAGTTGTCCTCACTTTCACCATGTCATTTACATGACACGCCTTTTTAATTTAAGATCTCTTTCATCGAGTGCTTCTCAACAGGTCCGCAGTCAGAAATTTTTTCAAGGAGGGGGGGGGGGCGGATGACCTCCTTGATTTCGGGGAGGGTACTTCATTACATGGTCATTTTCTGCTCTCTTTGCCAAGGCGAAAAAATTCCGAGATGGGGGGAACGGGCCTGGTGCGCTCCTGCCTTCCTCTAGCTTTTAAAAATAGCTTCATGAACTTGTCATTATTATAAGTAGTATTGTATATGAAGTACAACGAAAAGTCAGTTATAGCGTGGTTTAGACAATGTGTCCATCCACTCTACGCGGTAGTCTTTTAGGTATGGTGCTCGACTGTTGACAAGCTCGTCGCGGGATCGAAAAATTGGGGGACCCATAAGCTTCTCCTCTAAGAGTTGAACGCGATAGCGAAATCCAACCCCTAGTGTGCCCTTCAACCACTCAGTGCATTCATAATAATATGTTTTGATAAACACACACACTTACACACACACACACACACACACACACGCACGCGCACGCGTGCGACGTACTTATAGTAAGCCAAAGCAACGCATGGTTGCGGTGTGGATGGATAGATGGATGGATATGGCTGTACCCTTTAGATCGGGCGGTGGCTAGCGCCACCAAGCCGTAATACTTAATGAACCAAAAACTACATTTATTTTTTTCTTTAAAAAGTGAGCTTGAGGACTCGTACTTTGCAGTGAAGAGTTTAATTTTCACTCGTGCCTTGACTTTAGCCACCAATGAGATAACCTCTTTCTAGTTAAGTCTACCCGCTTAATGTCTATTTTGCCCTTCCGGTCCCTCAACCCCAGTGCTTTGAAAAACTCTGCGCCATCATCCTGAACTATAGAGTGAAGCCCTTTACAGAACATTATCAAGCGTTCGGCAGTTTCTTCTACCTGTCTACACGCACTGCATACTGTGTCTACCCCTTCGTATTCGGCCCTATATGTCTTGGTTCGCAGTACTCTCGTCCTGGCCTCAAACAGTAGAGAACTACCCCGAGTATTTTCATAGATCCTTTCCTTGGCACTTTCCTGCTTAAAAGGTCGATAGATCTCTAGTGCGAACTTCTTAATCATGCCCATTCTCCACATGTAAGTCTCAGTTTCCTTCACTTTCTTCTTAACCAATAGTTCTTTTTGGTTTGGCCACCTGCTGTTTCTTAAGTATTTACCAGTCAGTTTCCTGGTTCGCTTCCTCCATTTTGTATCGACATTCTCCATGTACAAGTAGCTGAAAACCTTCCTAGCCCAACGCTCCTCCCCCATTTCTCTCAATTACTTCTCAAATTTTATCTCTCTGCTAGCTTCCCTGCCCTCAAACGATGTCCATCCTATATCACCTTGTACTTCCTGATGTGGTGTATTCCCGTGAGCTCCTAAACCAAGCCTATCAATTCCACGTTGCCTAATTTCTAATCTTGCGTGGAATTCTGATCTCATGCACAGGACCGCATTGCCGAATGTCAGCCCAGGAACCATGACCCCTTTCCATATTCCTCTGAAAACATCATACCTATTGTAATACCACAGTTCCCTATTTTTCATCACTGCTGCATTTCTGTTACCTTTAGTCCTCACGTATATTTCGTGTTCCCTCAGGTAGTCAGTCCCATTGCTTATCCATACGCCCAGATATTTGTATTTATCTGTTATCTCTAGCGTGACCTCCTGTATTCTAAGCTCACTACCTCCGTTGTCATTGAAAATGATGACTGCTGATTTTTCCTTACTGAATCTAAAATCTAACCTATCTCCCTCATTACCGCAGACGTCCATCAATCTCTGCAAATCTTCCTTGTTGTTGGCCATTAGCACTGCGTACATTAATGCTGGTAGTGCCTGATCAATAAGTTTTCCTTGTTTGGCTAAAGAGAGTTTGAAGCCCAGTCCACTTCTCTCTAATATGGCCTCTAATCCTTGTAGGTACATCATGAATAATAAGGGTGACAGAGGACACCCCTGCCTAAGCTCCCGTGTGACTCCGGACAGGCAGCGCCATCTTTGGTAGAAAAGTAGAAACTGGGGGTGTTGATGGCGCGTTATCCTTTTCCTCCAATGCACTGCCGCTCACTTCCGTGCTCATGCGGAAAGCGCGCGCTGCGTTTTTGTCCCCTCACAATGTACCACCTGCAGTGCGGCTTCACAAAGATCTCAGAGCGGGAAAAGCACTTCCGAGAAGCGAATCGTACCAAAGGAGTAGAGCTCGTTAGTCAAGTTTATGATGTAGAGCAGAAGACGGAAGATGAGGACGCCGGAGTCACTGCGATATGCATTTCTCGGGTCCTCCGAGTGAACACCATGTACGACGTAAGCCTCGAGGTAAGTCTCAATCTGCCGACATGAAGCCGCGTACTATATTCATGTGATGTGTTGACGCTTATGAAAAGCATATAATGGTTGTTTTGATGCGGTATTTAGCGGTAGAAGCCGTGTACTGTCATGTGCCAACGTTTGCGGCATGCTGAAAAAATGAACTAAAGTTATAGGGTCATCACATCAAAATGACCGAGAAGTTTTAGAGTCATGTCGTCCGTGCCACGCATGACCCGCTGACATCGCCGTGAAGGAGCAAGCTAAGTTTAACCACAGCGAGTCAAGTTGAAATGCTCGCCTTTTTTTTCGGCTCTCGTGTCATGCTTGCTTTATCTTTTGCGAATGCAGTGGTGTTCGCTGGCTGTGACTAGATGGGAAACTTACACAGCTTTCCACGTAGAGAGCTCCCTTATGCCTGGTTCACACTGAAACATCCGCTTTCTACAGCGACCGAAATTCCCCTGCCGCCGAAACGCAGGGTCGTTGGCACTGGACGCGCCCCGCGCCGCCGAATATGTCATCTACTGCGGGGCGAACGCGGGATGGATGCGCTGTCACCCGGTTGTTGTCGCGGCTCGCAGACGCTACTACGCTATCCGGTAGTGTATACTTCGACGATTCTCGTACGCAAGAAGCAAGAAAAGACAGTACTGCTTACTTTGCTGGCAAGTTGCTGTCTTGTAATGCACGAAGAGCAGAAAAACTACCGACGCCAGCGGCGTTGGCGGGTTCGCTTTGCTCTGCAAGACCGCAACAAGCTTGGTCGCGCCAACAGCAAGCTCGGTCACCTCTTTCACGAAATACGGAGGCGAAGTAGGCACAGAGTAGGTTAAACTCCCGTTGGTTTCAACATTCATTTACGTGCACTGCGGCATAACAAGTGAGTAGGGCTTGGCCGCCATTTTTCAAAATTTCTTGACTAGCGCTCCTATTGGTCCGCGGTGACCGATTCGGCGGCAGACGCCGCAAAAATCTGTCCGAGAGCGATCGGCGCGGAGAGGGCCCTTTCAGCGGATCTCGCCGCCGCCGAACCGGATTCGGAGCACTTTCGGCGGCCAGAATGCTCAGTGTGAACGCGGCCTTAGTGTTTTCTGCATTGTTGTGGCAGCCCACAACACAATACTTCGAACCTAGGCGACGCTTCCGTGGGGCCGCTTTTTCCATCGCGGAAAGGCAACTTCGCACAGCGAGCATCTCCTTTTAGCGCGCCAAGCTGACGGCACGGCGCCCAAGTTCGCCGCACCGACTGCGGAACGCGTCGCGCGCGTGTTGCACGCGCTCCCTTTTCGGCGAAACACACTCACTCGCCTACGAGCTCTCTCGCGTCTCTCCTCAAATATTCCGGAGCTCACCGTGAGGGCTTGACGCGGAGGTGTCAGCGCTCTGCAAGCTTAAGCATTAGTTCCCTATAGTGATGCAGTGACTGTGCAGCATGGCCACTTCCCACTGCTAGAATGGTGCTTTGGTGTAACCGAGACACGTTTTTCACATTGTCTGATGACACACACACACACACACACACACACACACACACACACACACACACACACACACACACACACACTCGCGCGAAGGGTACACAGAGGTTTTTGATCTAAAGCAAGAGTCGCATGGCCTCCAAGATACACGCCGCACGCTCACGATCTCGCAGGACACAGTCTCACAATGCCTCACAGATGACAGCACGTTATCTAGCGTGTCCTGTTTGCTTGATCAACATTTCTTGAAAGGAATGGTATGTTTTCCGCTAGATGGACATAGTTGTCCATTTTTAGAGCTGTTTAAAAGTTCATGTGTGCGTTTAGTGGCGATGCTGCACTATCCCGGTCTTTCTCGACGTTGTTTGATGGTCTCCCGAATGCGCATACATATCGCTGAATTGGCTCGCTATCGTCGCGTCATTTGTCGAACAAAACGTGTTCTGAAGACTCCTTTCACTACATGGCATTCATGTAGTGAAGTAAAATGAACTTTATTTGGTCCTGGAGAACTGGTCAGACACCCCTTTAAGAGGGGTCCACCACAGTTGGTGATTGCGTCGACACCGGGACTGGAAGACCGTGGCCCTCCTCCCGTTCTCAGGCCTCCTGGACTGTCGAGTATCGGACTGAGAATTCGAGGCGTTTAGGAGGCCTCTCCCAGTCTTCTTTCATGCTGAATTTCGCACCATGTAACGCCGGGCACTGCCAGAGCATGTGAGCGAGTATGCAGTAATGCGCTTTACAACAAGGACATCCTATAGGTATTCCATCAGCAAAGTGGCTGATATTGCTAGGAGGTGGAAATGAACCTGCCTCTAACATCCGAAGAACCGACGACTGTGGCCGAGTAAGTTTAGAATGCGGAAGCGAGTACCTCCGCATAGACAACTGATAATGGGACGTCACATCGTTAAAGGTGCCATGTGGATCTATAAAGTTGTCTGCGAACCCACCTCCATACCCACCCAGACCACCGCGGCAAGTAATTTCTCGCGCACGGTTATGGGCCAGTTCGTTGGCGTTGGGAAGAGTCGGATGTACCTCTGAGCCCATGTTGTCCGGAAACCAGGGGACTGTGTGGTAACCCACTACACCCCTGGAATTTAAAATAGCGACAGTCTTCTTAGAGATTACCCCTGAGGTAAAGGCCCGGGCAGCATCCCTGGGTTCAGTGAATATCTCTGGACGCGAAGGGTCCGTCATCGCCAAATCTATCGCTACCTGCTCTGCTATGGAGGCAGACTCTTTTCTTACGGAAACTGAGTTAAGTACGCGACCGCGATGATCAACGACCACAGCTGCAAAACATTCGGAGCAGCCATACTGCGACGCATCGACGAAAGCTACACTGCCCGTGGACCTAGCCACGCAATCAAGGAGAGGCTTGGTCCGCGCCTTTCACTGTCCAATAATTGTACTGTAGATAACGTTACGCGGGAAGGGTGCCACCTCGTACGTGCCCTTTATTGTTTGTGATAAGAAGATCTTCTGTTCCTCCCCTGCCGTAAGATGATATCCCAGTGACTGTAGGAGACGCTGCCCCGCTTTCGTGGAGGAGAGTCGCGTGACCTGAGCTAGTGTTTTTGCTTAGGTCACCTCCGTGAGGGTGTTGTGCATGCCTACACTCATGAGCCTGTACATGCTGGTGCTCATAGGGAAACCTAGTACCCTTTTGATGCTTTTACGCATTAACGTGTCGAGTGTATCCTTGTCGCGTTTAGAGCGATTTAGCGAAGAGGCCACGTAATTAATGTGGCTCATGCGGAATGCATGGAAGAGCCGAAGAAGATAGCTCTCCCTAAGCCCTCCCCTGCGGCCTAAAATCCTCAATATTAGTCTGAGCATGTTCGCCGTTTTGGAGGTGATGTGAGCCAAAACCTGCGAATTTCTGCCATTCAAGTAGTGCTTTTCCTGATGCAGCTGCAAGTAGCATCGTGGCTTTGTGGTAGGACACCTGTTTGCCACGCGAACAGCCCGGGTTTGATGGTCGATGAGACCGAAAGTTTTAACCTTTATTTCGTTTGCTTCTTTCTTGATTTGTTCGCTCTCGGACAATTTTTCACTCGCAACCAATGCTGCCGATGCCGATGGCAGAATTTCTGCGACACGAGCTGTCTAAGGCCGCGTTCACACTGAGCATTCCGGCCACCGAAAGTGCTTCGAATCCGGTTCGGCGGCGGCAAGCTCCGCCTAAAGGGCCCTCTCCGTGCCGATCGCTCTCGGACCGATTTTTGCGGCTTCTCCCGCCGAATCGGTCACCGCAGACCAATAGGAGCGCTAGTCAAGGAATTTTGAAAAATGGCGGCCAAGACCTACTCACTTGTTATGCTGCAGTGCACGTAACAGAATGTCGAACCCAACGGGAGTTTAACCTACTCTGTTCCTACTTCGCCTCCGTATTTTGTGAAAGAGGTGACCGTGCTTGCTGTTGGCGTGACCGAGCTTGTTGCGGTCTTGCAGAGTAAAACGAACCCACCAAAGCCGCTGGCGTAGGTGGTTTTTCTGCTCTTCGTGCATTACAAGACAGCCACTTGCCAGCAAAGTAAGCAGTACTATCTCTTCTTGCTTCTTTTGTACAAGAATCATCAAAGTATACACCACCGGATAGCGTAGTAGCGTTTGCAAGCCGCGACAGCAACCGGGTGACAGCGCATCAATCCCGCGTGTTCGCCCCGTAGTAGATGGCATATTTGGCGGCACGGGGCACATCCAGTGCGAACGACGTTGCGTTTCGGCGGCAGGAGAATTTGGGTCGCTTTAGAAAGCGGATATTTCAGTGTGAACTAGGCATAACGCTATCGCGTTAATACCGGCCTTGGGGGTTGCATTTTCAATGGCGGTGAGTATGATCGAGGCCCACGTGCTTAGATTTTGAAGCACGTTAAAGAGCCTGGAGCGATAAAAATTTCCGGAGCCCTCCACCACAGTGCCTGTCATAACGACATGATGAGTTTGGGTAAAAAAAACCTCAGATAATGTCTTATTACAAAAGTGCGTAGCATGTATCTTAATTTTTTAAGCAACCCGAAGTTTTCGCTTAATTCGTATGCAACGGCAAATACCTGTGCACCTCATCGTGTATCTTTCCTGATCGATGTATTTGTTCCAGTGACGTTTTATACCAGGTGCGCTTCTTCACGAGTGACTGCGTTCAGTAAGGAGGGCTGATAAGAACGACTGATATGCATGTAGTAAAATCACAAAGAACGTCGCATTGTCTTTGTTCCCCCTTTCACATTATCGACAAACTAGAAAACCTTCGCCACAATTCTATAGTTGAATAGTTTAGTCAGATTTCACAGTGTGTATTTTATAAAGCACACAATCAGCAAATATTTATACGCCAAGGAATATTGGTGATACCTTCTACCTAATGTTAAAGCGTAGCATAACTTAAATGCAGTTAGCGACTATTTTCTTTTCTGCACAGAAGAATGCATAGTTGAAAAAAAACATATTCCCAAATAAAAAAAATGCCATCTATTGTTCAGTTGCAACTGCTGTGCAAAGTCTCTCTAGACTGCCAGTTTTACTGTAGCACCTTGTTCAGTGTCCGAACAGAAGATGATGGCATTCGGCATGCTGAGTATAATCCTCATTGCAGTCATTGCTTTACTAATGTAAGTGCTGTAGACGGGATTGTTAGCATTATAAGGACATGGAGAAAGTAATGCTACCCTTATTTTCTGTTTCACAGTTTACATTTTTCGTGCACATGAATGTTTTTTTAAAATTGATGCAATGTCCATTTGTGCGGATATTTGTTCATGATATGGAGTGCCCTTGACACGAATTAGCTACCCTCTGAATACAGCTTCTTGGCGTTCGTTACTAGTAGCTGATCGACGGGCCGCTATTAGAAAACGCAGAATGGCAACCGGAGTACCGAAATATTGCCAAAACAAGAACGCACGTCGGCGTTTTCTGAATAAGCTCAATGATCAAGTCGGCATTCCTTCTGGCTTCCGTATTGTCATTTTCAGCCACACTGAAACAGCTGGAAGCATCGAAGGTGTCACAAAAAGCGATTAGTTTTTGCTGCTAGGTTGTGACATTTCAGTCACAAGACGCATTGCTTAATTGCGTGAAGGAAAAGGAAGCGTTATGCTACAGAACTTCAGGCAAGAATACGTACAGTTGCATCGCGAAACAATGATGGCATTCATTGAAGAAATCTCTTTCGGCAATGCGCTTCTGTTTACAGAGTCTGACGAAGTCAGAATGACTACCGTAATACCTCAGAGATTATTTAGCGCCAATTCATGTCTTCCTGTTTGCTAGCAACAGTAGCTCCGGGTCCTTCTGCAGGATTACCACAAACATTTTTTGTCGCGATCGCGTCTGCGAAAATTAGTTTGTGCGAAGTACCGTAACATTGCCGAAGAAAGTCCTCGACCCCTACGTCAGA
>WOVY01016137.1:80000-138758 GCA_013436015.1 Rhipicephalus annulatus
ACGCAGTTGGCTAGTACGCTCCTCTAGAAGCCATTGGACCAACGAACCCTTTGCTTCAGCGTTCAACCTTCCATGAATTGTATCAAGCGTGCTCACCCTAAGCGGCCTCTTTTATACCGAGAATATTGTTTTGTTTTTAACGCTCACCTTTCATTTGCCCATTGTGTTCTTTCAGAATAGATGACAGCCACAAAATATCATTGCAATTCATCTCAAGCATGAAACAGCGAAAGGGAAAATTGAAACTCGGTTCAATCGATGCGGATAGTAAGCCCAGCACGTATGACACTCGTTATACCTAATGCTGAGATAAAGCGAACAAATAGTAGCGCTCCTTCGTACTGCCGAAGTTTAAAGTGAGCTGGTATCCTCCTTAAAAAGCTTCAACACACTCTCTTCACAACGAAGATATATATTCTCATCAAGTGGACATCTGCACGGCGCCTTTGGTTACTTACACTTCGTCACCTAACTTCCCTGTAGGTATTTCGTTTCGTTCTTAATGAATTGTCTATTGCAAAGAAACGTTCGTGTTCACCTTTGCTTTTATCTACTCCTTTTTGGAGTTTTCTTGATTACTGCTAATGCCATACATGAAGGTATTCCACTTTATCGAACTTTATGATTACTGCAGTTCACACAATTTCTATATAGGGGAAACCATGAGTGTTCAGACCTACTTTCGTTAACTGGATATTGCCTTGGCCTAGCCTATATTTGTTCGTGTGATAACTCTACTCGGTTTACGTCATGTTTTTGCAAATACCAGAGGTGCATAGCACAGATTTATGCCCGTAAAGCAAATTGCGTGTACATGCAAATATTCTGTCCCCAGCTCTATTAAATTGCTAATGTGACCGACTTATTATAGCTTTCCTCGGCCAAGTTATTAAAGTCACACGAACACTGTCTTTTTCAATATCAAAAAATATCTTCAGTGGACTTGCTTGTCAAGGAATGTACAGATCTTCCCCCCACTGCTTTGAGCAGGTAAGTTTTTATGCAAGCAACATCGCAATAAACTAACACCATCATTTTATTGAGGCGTCTGAACTATACGAAATCGACGATTTTTATCGAATAGTGCGGTATTCCATTCCACTCGAAAAGGACTCTTATTATCATATATTGATTTTTCATAACAATAATATAAATATAAAGTTAATAGAAATGTTCACACTTGCCTTAAGTTTTCCCATATTCCATGCAAAATTTTACAAATAAACTACACGTGCCAGGGTACCGCCTGTACTGTGGTTTTCCTGACGATGTGTTAGCATTGAAGAGGAAGGCATGGTACTGCAATGAGAGCTAGCAAGTTGTTACTATAGGCTGAAATAATACTGAAAAAAAACCGACAAATCGAGAAATAGTTTCCTAATAAGAAGAAACGTTCAAAATAAAGAAACTTTAAGTTATTCTCGGTTATCCTACAGTAAAGCAGTTGTAATGAATATCAGGCCGACCTGTTGTACTTGCCACTTCCACTTATGATAGAATGCACTGAAAAAAAATTGGCCCCGTATCTGCATGTAGTCTGCAAATGTCGTCGAAAGACGATAGTCTTGCGTGTGGAGAGAGTGAACGAAACATTTATTTGATGTTCTGCTCAAGAAAGTCGGGGAATGCTATTCTGGAGGCGCTGCATTAGAGTGTCTCGAGCGTGCAGCGGAGGCAAACGGGCGTATCAACTCCCGTCACACGTGAGACAGGAGCGCCATCTGCAGTTTTCTTGGAAAGCGAAACGCGTGGCTCCGAGACTGGTGTGCGCGCCCATCTCTGAGGTAATAAGAAGTAGAACGCAAGTCGACAGGTAGGTGGCACCACCGTCTCGTCTTAGGAAAGCGTTCCAAACACTTTCCGTTTCGTGGAAGCACTGCATGGTCAGCACAGCGTGATAAGCGCTACAGTCCTTAAAATTACTTTTCTATGCTTTTCTAGTAAAAGGTGCACATGCAAAATATATACGCGTTATTATGGCTCCCCAGACATGTGATAATTGCACAAGTATAAAAGCTAAACCTTGAGCAACATTGGTGGTCGCTGCGGATGGAGTCGGCTGTTTCAAATACCTGATGCCGTTAAGAGAGGACAAATAGGCAAACGTACACACAGACAGACAGACAGACAGACAGACAGACAGACAGACAGATAGACCAAAATTTTCGCGTCGAAGGTCCCCAAAAAGACTATCGTCTTTAATAAACATATGACAGCTAATGTAACAAATAGGCCCTGCCGTCTCCATTGGGAGATATTGTCGATGAGTGTAGGAGTGGCCACATACATGGCGAAGTCGTTGACTAAGGAACACACCAAGTCCATTCATCTGTCGTGAGCACATTGAATAAGAGCAACTGTGATATTTTATGCCAATAGTTTCTGCAATTCATAATTTTTTTAGTAGGTCTAGGTTACTGGGCAAAGAAGACTGCTTTTTATTTCTAGTTGTTTTTTTCGAAGGCTAGTTGTATATAATATAGTTAATTTTGTTCGCTCTTGATTTTTAATGATCAAGTCCACTTCAAGTTGAAAATTCCATACAAAAGCGATAGTGTTAAATTGCTTGTTTCACAGACATTCTGGTGTCAATGTCGGCGTAGGTGTCGTTGGTTGCGAGCACAAAAAACATCTTTTCGTGACCACAACATTGAGCATCTTCGCAGGACCAAATATTCAAGAAAAACGCAAATGAAATAAATTTAAAATATCCGGGTCTGAGAAGGAATCAAACTCGGGTCGTGTGCTTGGAAAGTGGATGATCTACCACACAGCCACGTCTCTTTTTTTTCTTTGTCTGTTTCCTGTGTACCTACAGCATTCATAAACAAATATACATCAAACAAAAGACAAACACGATCAAAACAGAAGAGTTAAAAGCACCAAAGTTCATAACCTTTTTAAAATTCCTCCATTTATAGAAAGCTTTGTACTTGATGAAGCCATTCGAGCACGTCTTGTTCAAGTATTTGTGATTTCGTGAAGGAACTAGTACATTGAAAGAAGCATTGCCTAACTGAACGTGAATTTAACATCGGCATGACGCAGCGCCATTGTAGATTGCCATATATTGTGCAGGCCCAGTAACATAGCTAGGTCGAAAGGCATTTTTATTTCTTCATTTGTAACTGGGAGAAATCCGATGCCGTAGGCATCAAGAGGCAGATCTTTTTTCTAAGTCCTCTGCACAATATTCTAAAAAAAAAAACGCATCCCAGCAGTCAAAAAAAAAACATGTTCACTTGTTTCTGGCTTCTTGCAGAGAAAGTAATCATCACCCCAAGGATCTAATAAGCCTTTTTTTTGCATCCATGTTTTCATAGGCAATGTTCCAGTGTACAATTTAAAGAAAAAGGTTTTCGCTCCTGGTGTTACCGCCATTTTTTACATGGCTTAAGATAGTCTGGCCTGGGCTAACACGCTATTTTTGTGTAAAGAGGAACAGAGAGAACTGTTTCCACAATATTTTTGTATGACTTTTTGCGCGAGACTGTACTGAGATACTTCAATAAAAAACGAGTGTTTAGAAGACATGAATCAACTACTTATACGTACAACTTCTAATGATTGCTTTCATGTGGCCAAATGCCAACACAAATTCCGGCAACAGACTCCTAAGGTCAAGTTGTATGACAGTACTTTTGAAGGGGTCTCAATATATTTGTAAAAACATGAACCGAATAAATATCTTAGGAAGGTACGAATAACACAGGCTAAGCCCCCTAAAGCGAACCCGTCTTAAAAGGTTACTTTTGCTTGTTCGCTACCAAGAAGTACCCCTTAAGAAAACGGCAAAAACTCAGTGAAGCTTCTGTACAATGCAATATTCGAAAGACGCACTACAGCTTACTGATTAAAGTTATGTTACAAAGGTAGCTCTGGCAAAAATTATTAGACAGAAACCCTTCAGTTGACGAGCTTTCTCTCGAAGCTCAGTGGCCTGACGCCGCCAGTACGGCTCGCTGGCACAAAAATATTCCAATGGAACGCTTAGGTAAAGCACTGATGTAGTAGTCCATGAAATACTTGCCACGGAGTTTGGAGTCACATGCCATTCGCCGTGCCAGTAACCCACGCACTTGCTCCAGTTTACCAAAGTACCACATGCATTACAATAAAAGTTCACAGTTTATATGGTTTCAGTGATACTGTCATAATCTTTACGAAACACAGCTATATCATCTGTGCATGCCAATACCCTCACTTCAGCTTCTTGTAGTTTGTACCCTTTTATGTTACTGCTTTTCGAGAGTTTTCGGCAGAATTCCTCTATTAAAATTGAAAATAGAAAAAAAAGACAAAGGACAGCCTTCTCTCACAGAAAGTTTGACATTAATTCGCTTCCCAAAAACTTTGTTATAGATGAGCTGGGTTTTACATCCAGCGTATGCCATTTCAACTGCATTTCGAATCACGCAGCCAACATTGGCATAGTTTAACAAAAGGAAAAAAAAAACTTCATGCGGTAGTCGGTGAAACGCTTTTCATATAATTTGCCTGTAACATCATGATGTGATCGTTTTGGCATCACAGAACTCCAGTATTTTTCGTGCCTGTAAATATAGTGGATATAGTGCACCCTTTATTTTCAAATGTCTGGTAGTCACCTAGAATGTTACCAATAACTGTCTACAGTCTCCTTGCCAAAACTCTTATCGAAATCTTGTAGTCGATATCTCACAGACTAATTATTCAGAACGACTTCACCTAGCGTAATTTAACTGTGTCTTCAATTTTTGGAATTAATATAGCAAGAGTTATTTGAAAAAAAGGTGGCAGTACCTGTAAGCTTCTTGGAAAGCCGCTGCTAGAATTGGTGTTACTTCGTGTTTGATTTCCGTGTTTGATTTTCGTGTTTTATTTGGGAATCGGAATGACCTTGCCGACCTTCCTGTCTCGTGGCAACACTCCAGATGACAGTGATTGCTGAAAAGTACGAAAGAGTGTAACAGCAGAAAAATGTTTAGTGTTTATCAGGACTTTAAAATTGATGCAGTCGATTCGAGCTGAGGACGTCACTTTTAATGACTAGATCACTTTAATGATACCGTGAGGTTCGAAGATGACGGTAGGCATAACAGGAAAATGATGAGTGGAAGCACAAGGAAGTATATCTACGGGTTCATTGGAAAAGAAAGAACAAAATCTAGAATTTAATGTTTCTGTGACATAGGACTCAGGGATTGTAACATTTTGAGGATCGCATAACGAGATAGGTGTCACATGAGTTTGACCAATGGCCTTCCAGAACTGTTTGGGGTTAGTGCGTACCATGTCTGGGAGTGTAGATGAGAAGAACGTTCGCTTAGCATTTGAAATCATGGATGCGTAAAGCTTCTCAGTATTACAATATTTACCCCATGTTTGCTTAGAATTCGATGCCTTAGCCGAGCGGAAATGTGTCTTCTTTTTGTTGTTAAGGCGTTTTAATGCGTTGTTGTACCACACAGAAGTAAGACGTTCTGAAATGGTGATGGTAGGAATATAGGTGTTTATTATTTGTTGCATTTCCTTTTTGCAAAGCTCTCAGTTTTCGTCAACAGACCATTTCCGAAAATATATGAGAAACGAATCGTAAAGGGAGGAAAGTTGGTTATTCCTACTTTCATATTCGGCTTTTTTGTATAGTGTTATTCTTTTGTTAAATTGGGGGGGGTCCACAAGTTGTATTGTTAACGGGCATGAATGACTGAGTGACCGCTCAAGCTGATTAGATCAGAAACCGACGAAATTTTATCAGGTTCGCACGTTAGGGGTAAATCTATCAGGCTTGTTGAATTATGGGATGTTCGTGTAGGGAATGTTATCATTTGGGATAAATTGAACGTTAGACAAACATCTACAAAGTCACTTTCAATATTATTATTTGAAGTTAATGCTAATTTTGCCCAAGTTATTCAAGGGAAATTGAAGTCTCCGAGTAGCAGGAGAGGGGAACCGGCCGATTCTGAAGTTGCCAGTTGGAGAGCATCATAAAATTTTCCAATCAATGAGGGATCGGAATCAGGGGGGCGGTAGCCATCGCCAATTGTAATGGGTGGAGCGGCAGCTTTGCAGCGGATGAAGATAATTTCGAGGCAAGAAGAAATGTCTACTGTGCAGCCTGGCAAGCTATGGTGAGCAGCGGTTAAGACCCCCCCCCCCCCTGTTTGTTTTGGTGATCACAGCGGAAAATATCAAAATCAGCAAACATAGAAAGCAACTCTGAGTCAAAGATAGATGAATTCAGCCATGTTTCGGTTAGTACTACTAATTTACACTCGGTAGCCTGGATGAGACTGTGCAGGGAATCGCGTTTAGGCAATAGGCTTCTAATGTAAGTATAAATAACTGAAAGAAAGTTTTCCGATTCAACATACGCTTTAGTGGGTAGCTATGGTGCACGCGAGAGTACCGTTTGTGTAGTTGGGTCAAAAATGTAAGTCATCTCATCAACGGTTAATTTGCGGTATGCGAGCTTATAAGGTCGGGACTGGGCTTCTAGAAGTCTCTCCACACATACATACACACCACGTCATGAAGCCTCTCCCTAGAAACACCCACGTTGCATATTAATTGGCCCAACGCAAGGCCTGTGCCAAAGCTCTTCACAAATTCTACGATTCCGAGGAAGATGCCGTATGGGTAAACGCAGCTTGCACGGGCGAAGACGCGGCAGTTGCAGTCGCTGATCGCACACTCTAGCGCATCACAACTTTCCGACTAACTCCCGAATCCAACCCGAAATCCTCGGAAGAAGCAGTGATCGCACTTGGCCTCACTTGCACTGATGCCCGGTGCGTCCTTTCCGACTCAAAAATCGCAATTCTAAGTTTTGCGCGAGGTCGAGTACATGAGACCGCTTTCTGCGTACTTAGCTCGCCCGCCAAACATGCGGCCCGCCATGTGGAGCTGATCTGGTGGTGTCTGCTCACTCTGAAAGTCTCGGAAACGAAGCCACCAATGACCACGCCCGAGGTCTCATCAACCGGGCGGCCGCGGACTCCGACTCGGGCTTTTCCAGGGAGCGCATGCATTCCTTCAGCGAGATGACTGAAGCATACCGCGCGGAACGCCAGCTAAACCCTCCACCCCAACAATCCATGGACAATTTTCACCAGATATTATGGCGTCGCCTCTAGACCCGCACACTTCTCTCCCCTTATTTTCTTTCCCACACCTATCCAGGAGCATACTCCCCGTCCTGTATTCATTGCACTCATCCCCCCGTTGCCCTTACCCACATCCTCCTTGAATGCCCGGCAGGCCCTCCCCCGTGGGGCCCACAGCCACTGACCACATGAAAGCAATGGGAGACCCTGCTGCGGTCGACTGATCCGGCCAAGCAGATGACCGTTAATGACCAGGCCACCCACGTCATGCAACTACATAAACTTATGAACGCATAGCGTAGTGGGGGCCGTGCGGGGACCCAGGGTTATACGTGCCCGAATCCCTTGGTCAAATGAAGTTATTACCACCACCACCACCACTACCATTGAAAATTAGGTAGATCCCACGTAGCATGGTTATCGATATGACGGAAAGCATGTGTGGGGAAGGTCACTGGTGTAGTTTTTATGCTGGATGAACCGCAGCATGTATTTAAAAAAAGCAGCATGGTATTACCAACCCCACAAGTGGTAAGCTAATCTATAGCGCTTGTGGTTGAGAAGATGGTAGCACTGGCTCATACGTGTGCCTACTTTTCGTACGCCCTTTGTGTTCGACCAGCGCGCCAAGTGTCGTGCTGTGAACGCGATTCGTTCGGGCTCCTTTTCTTTTTTGTCCTTTTCGTGCGTACTTAGATTTTGAGCTGCGAGTGGCACGTTTATATCAGCTTGCCGGTCTTCGCGTCAGATATTAATTCGTGTCTGTGACATTTATTGCTTGGCACTTACGGCGGAACTGTGTGTGAGTGTTTTTTTTAACTGAATAGTTTAATTTCTCGAAGCTTTTACCTATGAATGCCACCACAGTGTGCGACTGAACAGTGAGTGATTATTTTTCTTCTTTCGGAAGGCTTGCCTTAAAACTAATTGCCCATCGAGTACAAATACAAGAGGAGCTTTGGTTATTAATTCACGCGTAATAGATACGGCGATGAAAGCGCAAACCCGCAGTAATATCTGCATTTTCTTAAATGTGCAGGAGTGTCGGCTTACCGTAAGTGAACGAAGCAAGGGTGCTTGTCAGAAACACTGCAGATGTGTCGTCAGAGTGAACAGCGGTGAGAGAAAAGGAACGTGCCTGTACGAATAATGTAAACAAATGAATAAAATGCACTGAAAAATAAACTGTTGTCAATTCTGTATTCAAGTATTGTTGCTGGAGCTTGTCAAAGCCAATCCGGGGCGTGTTACTCCAGAAAAAATCATGCACTTGAATAAACAATTGCCCATTGTTCAACAACACTACGGTAAAATGAAACCAAACGCGAAATACTACAGCCGTACAATATGAAAACACTTCAAAACAAGTGAAGTTTCACGTTCAGTTCTACATTATTTAGAGAAGAGTGTAGAACTGAAGGAGAAAGCGAATTGAAAATTGTGCCTGAACTAGAATTTTACATGCATGGGAAGCAGCAATATTGCTCTTGAAAGATTTCTTAGAGCAAAGCGCATGTGAAATATATCAAGAGCCGTTGGTAGTCATCGACTCTGAATAAAGATGTTGATCCACGAAAAACATTAACTTGTGTTCTGTAGATGAGCGCTCCTTCGTTTCTTTTACTGTTTCAGTGCGTTTCTTGCAGGACTTAGCCGAGGTGGAGAGAGAGAGAAAGAGAGAGAACACAACTTTATTGTCGTCAGACTTACTTAAGGAGGTAGGTCATTAGTCAGGCAGACTCTGGTGGCACCTCCCTTGCTACTTCTTCAAGCTACTGAAATTTATAGCGCATTCACCCTAAGGGTCCAACGCGTGAAAGAAGTGCGTAGCTGGGCATCCTTCATTAATTTTTCTGGTTGTTTTCTTTCTATTCTCCTTTTTTAATTTCTGTTTTGAAGAATACTCTCTTTCTTCTCTTCATATGAATTGATTTTCTTAATACTTCATTCTTTGTTTCTCTTCCTATTTCTCGCTTTCTTCCTGTTTCATTTTTATACGTGGTTTGTGTTATCGCGTGCCCATAGCAGTCACGTCCGCACCTAATATCACCACAAAGGCACACGAAGACCATGAAGAAAAAGACTTCTCTTCGCTGCTAGAACGTGGCTATTACGCTACATTTGGTTACGCTTCATGTGCTTCAAGTGTGATATTACGAAGGCTTTGCCTTTGTATCATCACCGTCAAGCCAATCGAAGAACAATAGCAAAAACGCTTCTCTTTAGCGTGAGCACGGTGTCATTGCAATGTGTGAACACACTTACAAAGTTATAAAAGCAGTAGGTGGTTTCCAAGCAGTGCAATGTAAGAAGTATGATTTCCTTCTTTTGTTGAGTACGTGCGCAATAGCGGAAAAAAATAAAAATCAGCTTGCATGCAAGATTCCATAGCGGGGAAGATTGAAAAAAATGGGTCAAAAGGGCATTATAACGCTGTCTATTGTAACTTTCTCTCTGTCCCAGATGTTGCATAGCGATGTTTTAATACTCCTCTGCACCAGATGTGCTCATTTTTGCTATATAAATAGTGTATTGATCACAATACACCATTCAGGTGGAAGGCGAAATTTCGTCACAATGCGCCCTTTTTAGCAAGCCAATATATGAGGCAGATTTTACGCCTCCCCCCTCTTGTGTGACTGGAAGCGTCAGGGACTACTTCTGCCTCCCCTCGTGTGCGCGCCATTGGGGATCACAAAATAAACATTTCAATGTAGCGCATGCATGCTCGTGTATGTTTCATTGCAGTGTGTTCGTCTCCAGTGCGCTTTCACTTTTCATCAAAAAGCGCTTGTCGAATATTTCAGCTCACACATACTTTTCTCTAAGCGCATATTCCAGTAGAATACATTGATTACATTTATTCGTAAACACTCCGGTCAAAAGCGCTGGGTCATGCTCAAGGCTATATGTCAAAATATTGTTGACTGTAGAACTACCGTAATTTATTAAACCCATATTTACTCTGAGTTCAAAAAAAGAAGAGCGATTACTTTATTGCCTTCACTATACCCCTTTACGCAAATGTTATCTCTTCCTCAATAGACGAACACCCATCGCGCTCCGCTGCGAATGCCAATTCTGACCGGTCAACGGCCTCGAATCTTCCTGAGCTGCACGGACCCTCTTCCGCGAAGTTCACCTGAACATTTCGACACCTGGTTCACCAAGGTGGGCTCGTTTTTCATCATTTTAGAGGCATTTTCGCTGCACCAGCGAGCTAAGCCTAGGCGAGGTTAGGCCAGCCTCCCCGCCTACGGCGCTCGCACGCCAGCTGCGAGATGCCGCAGCAGATTGCCATGGAGGGGGACGACGTCACCCCTGAGGAATTACAAGGAAACAGATGGTTCTCCGTTCTAAAAAGACGGCAAGAATCGCGCGCGAAGTCACACGCAGTCCGCCAGTCAGGTACGCAACGAGGCGCGACAGCGACGCCCAACGCTACTCTACGACGTGTCGCAGCTGCGAGCCGACTGCGGCGATGCCACGTAGTCACAATCGAGTCATCGTGCGACCGGGAGACGGCCTCAACGTGCAAGCCTGCAGCCCGCACAGGATTCTTGCCGCACTAATTATGGCAGCTCAGCTAGCACCGTCGGTAACGGAGGAGGACATTATTCGTCCCAACTCGATGCAAAACATTTTTGTCGTCAATAGGCCCAGTGCTACTAATGCAGCAGCGTACAGTCGAGTAACCGAGATAATTCTCACCGACCAGAGACACACGGTCACGGCCTACCTCTCACCTGCCGGTATCACGAGCCGAGGCGTGATTCGCGGCGTCGACACTGACTTTGACAACGCTGCACTCAACCGCATGCTAGTCCAACCGCGCAACTCAAGCCTACTGGGAGCGCGTCGCATCAAGAACACTGAAACTGTGATTCTGATCTTCAACGGGCTCAAAGTGCCCAACTACGTCTACTGCGGCCAGGTCATCTACCGCTGCACGTTGTAAAAGCGCCAAATAGACCCCTGCCGTACCTGTGGCCAAGTGGGCCATCGCCAAGACGTGTGCCCCACTCCTTCAACCAAGGTGTGCGACAACTGCGGTCACTTACCAACGGACAACCCACACGTGTGCAACCAACCAGTGTGTGCCTTATGCGGCGAAGCACACAGCACGAGCGACTGCGAATGCCGACATCGCTACCAGCTGCCTTACCTGGTGCTCGTCGTCGTCAGCGCCGTCGCCGACGAAAGCAAGCCCAGCAGCGAACACCCACCCCAGCACCCAGTCCGGTTCCTGCCAAGACCACCGAACCGCAAGGACCTCCTCTAGGCCCACGAACTCCTACTTCCACCGACCAGCCTACCTGGGCCGACAAGGTGGCATGCAAAGATGAGGCCCGCGCAGCGCAGCGTCAAGGACACTCGCCACAGCAACCTGACCCAGAACTAGCACAGTTAAAACTCATGTATGCGGAGCAGGCTGAAGAAATCCAATCGCTTAAAGAAGAGCTCGCAAAAAAACAACAGGCCCCCGAATCGCGCGAGGGTAGCATTATCAGCGGCCCCGTCTCGATACGCGGCGCTAAGAAACGGGCAGGTCCGACGCTCCGGGCCGAAGAGCAATCTGATTTTCACCGGTTTACAGCCAATATATACGCGATACTAGAGAAGTACCGCGCAGAGACCACGCCCGAGTATAGCTCTTTCAACGCTAAACTAGAGAGCATGCAGAAACAACTTATCGAGTTGGCTGCATGGCCAGCACAAATTGACGCAAAAAGTAAGGTGTTGGAGGAGGACCTGGCACACAGTAAGCACGCCGGGCTAATACCTAGACCTTAAAATGGCGTCGTCACAATAATTCACAATTTGGCAATGGAACGAAAGTAGCCTCCGTAGGCGGAGAGAAACGTTACAACAATTCATTGGCTCTATGACCCAACGACCGGCCGTCAATCTCCTGCAGGAAACGCGTATCGATCGATTCGCTCTTCGCGGATACAGAGTCGAGGCCGTCTGTGGGAACAAAGCTCAAGGAATAGCCGCTTGTGTGGCTAAGCCTTATGCTTACACGACACATGCAGTACGCTCAGACCTCAAAATAGAGCATCAGATGATAGAGATCATCCCCAACGCTTGGATTAAGCAATCGGTATTTATTCTTAACGTGTACAGTTCACCTTCACACAGCACAGAAACATTCACCACACTACTAACTAAAGCGCCGCAGATAGCAGGCAACCATCCCCTCATCATCGCGGGGGACTTCAACGCCCCCCATGTAGAATGGGGTCGCCATCGCACAACACAGACAGGAGACCACTTACAAACACACATCAATCAATACAACCTTATGTTACTTAACGACCTCTCTACCCCCCCACACATAGGTAACTCAGTGTCACGGGATTCATCCCCTGACCTGACCCTAGTACGCAACGTTTCGAATCCCACATAGGTTAATCTGCAAGCTAACCTCGGTAGCGATCATATTATCTGTAGCACAACAGTCAACATAAGGAGCCTCGAGCCCAGAAACTTTAAAGTAGTAGACTGGAACTTCTTTAGGCAAATACGCAAACAAGACACCAACCATTACTCTTCACTCTCTGAACTCTTTGCGAGGCTACAGCGGGACGTAAAACAAGCTACCAAAAATATATCTACAACACGCAACATAGACCACATGGACAGCCACCTCACACATCTCCTGGAGGCTCACAAAAGTCTTCAAGAAAGATGGAGATTGCATAAACTCAATCGTAGGCTTCGAAAAAGAATTGCGTTGCTCAACCGACAAATCGAAGAGTACAGTCACACAGTAGCACGCAATCAGTAGAATGAGGTGTGTAATTCGCTTGACGCACGCATGAGAAAGGGTCTAAAATGGGACCTTCTCAGGCATCTGCTCGGCGACAAGCCCTCCAAGTCAGAGCAACGACTAACTCTAGATAGACTGTTACACAAAGTGCGAGGACAGCAACTTACCGACGCGCAGATGTTAGATGCTACAGCAGCCCGGTATCTATGCACAGAACCTACCTCACATGAAGACTATTCACCTTACGCGGGGGCCACAAACGACCCATTTGAGCAGGCTATAACTAGCGCTGAAATACGCGCGGTAATAGCAGAGCTCAATACTAAGTCAGCCCCGGGTCCTGACGGAGTCACCAACAAGCTACTCCGCAACCTGGCTGACCATGACATTGAATCACTAGCCACCCACATGAATGAGGTTTGGGAGCAAGGGAGCGTCCCGCCAGAATGGAGGGCCACGACCGTCATACTTATTCCCATGCCGAACAAACCCCTAGAACTCAACTCTCTACGACCCATCTCCCTCACATCTTGTGGGGGTAAGGTCATGAAGCACGTCATTCTCCGTCGAGTCACAAAATATTCAGAGCGAAGACATCTCTTCCCATTCAATCCAGTAGGGTTCAGGCCGGCTATGGTCACGCAGGACGTACTTATCATGCTGCAGGAGACGTTACTTAGAGTAAGGAGCAAAGACCTCAGAGCAATCCTAGCTCTTGACTTAGAGAAAGCTTTTGATACCATAAGCCACGCTCATATACTACAACAGATTTAGGAGGCAGGCTTAGGCCGCCGCTTCTATGAATACGTCGGCTCTTTCCTAAGATCCAGAACGGCCACACTTAAAGTTGGACGATAGTTATAGCGCGAGAACAAAACGACGACACAAGACAAGAAGGACACGTGTCCTTCTTGTCTTTCGTGTCCTTCTTGTCTTGTGTCGTCGTTTTGTTCTCGCGCTATAACTATCGTCATGCCATACCAACTAGCCTAAGCTGCCACACTTCTAAGTTAAAGTTGGGGATCTCAAGTCACACACCTACATCCTAGGCCGGCGCGGTACCCCGCAAGGGTCAGTGCTCTCACCGTTTCTTTTCAATTTAGCCCTCAGGCAACTTTCGCAAAAGTTGAGACACATCGAAGGCGTAGAACACGCGCTCTACGCCGACGACAATACTATTTGGCGTACTGGAGGGAGTGATGGACAAATCGAAGTGAGCCTTTAGGAAGCAGTCACTGCAGTACAAACATTTTTAAAGCCCACGGGCCTCAGACTATCGGCATCTAAGTCCGAGTTGCTGCTTCTGCCACCACAGTACGGCCACACCAAAGCCAAACCTATCATACACCTCTCCACAATGGATGGCTCGGTTATCTCGATAGTGTCGTAGGTTCGAATTCTGGGCGTTACCCTACAGGAGAATGGCAAAAACGACTTAACCATCACACATCTCACCAAAAAAGCTGAGGCAGTCATGCACCTCGCCCGACGCGTCGCTAATAGACACGCAGGACTTACAGAAGAAAGCTTACTACGCATTTTGCATGCGTTCTTAATGTGCCACGTTCACTACGTTGCCTGCACTCCCCCGTGAAGCAAAGGCGATGAAACTAAAGTAGACAACCTCATCCGAAAATGCACAAAACGAGTACTGGGTCTACCCATGTCCACAAGCACGCAGCGTCTGCTATTCCTTGGGGTACACAACACGTTCCAAGAAATCATCGAAGCACAAGAATCGTCCCAACTCATACGCCTGTCTTCGACAGCTGCGGGTCAGGAACTCCTCTTACACATAGGTCTTCCCATCCCAACTCAAGTAAACGAACCAGAACCATTATCGCAACACCTTCACGCTAAAATCACAGTGCTACCCTTTCCCAGGAACATGCACCCGGTGCACAATCAGGCTCGAAGAAGGGCACGAGCTCAATCCTTACTAAAAGCTGCCAACCTACACGCGACAGACATGGTTTTCGTAGACGCCGCTAAATACATGGACAAACCCTACTCTGCAGCTGTAGCGGTCGCCCCAGATGGAAAAGCTCTTAATGCTCTTGGCGTAAAAACGCAGAAAGCCTGCGAGGCTGAACAAGTGGCCATTGCCCTTGCTCTAGCTTTTCCTCAGCGCGACACAATATTTACCGACTCTAAACCCGCTGCACTGGCATACCGCCGCGGTACACTTTGCCAGGTGGCATTAAGAGTTCTAACATCTGTTCAGATAGCTGTAGACAAGCATATCCACTGGTTCCCTGGTCATGAAGGGATCAACGTTCAACCAGGGGTCCCCAACAGTAATGAGCTGGCCCATAACCTCACGCGTGATCTTACGTGCCGCGGGGGGTCGCGGTCCGGCTCACTGGCCGGGGACACCAACACGCACCAGGAGCCACTCCTATCATATCATGAATTTTGCTCGCACTATAAGTTATTTAGAAAGAAATTCTCCTCACCTCACTCAGCACTAAATAAAGCACCACAATTAACGCGTCGACTGCTGCAAACGCACAGTTAGCCTCGCCCCTATATCTGCAGCAAATACCTACCAGATATAAGGCCAGAATGCCCCAAATGCCAAAATTCAAGGTGCAATTTAAGTCAAATGCTGTGGCAGTGTCCCGTGCTAAACGCTAGCTTCGGGTCACCTGCCACCGAGGACGACTGGTTCAACCACCTCAGGAGACCCGACAGGGCCCTTCAACACCCGGCCGTCCAGAAGGCCTAAAAGGTGGCTGGCGAGCTCCGACTCCCAGTCCCAACATGGGCGGAGCCACCGGGCCGGCCCCCGTAAGGGGTGCCCAGTCCCCTTCAGAACCTTTATTAAAGTTAATTCTCTCTCTCTCTCTCTCTTTCTCGATAGTTTATTTTTTTAAATAAAACACGTGAAGAATATCAACAACCTTGAGCGTTTGAGTGAAAGTGCACCGACCGATTACATGCTGTTATCTCCTCGTGTGCAGCCCAAAAGACGCAAAATAAAGCGAAATCTGTTCACTTAGCACACCAACAATGCAATACAAGGCAGAATGGGTGCGCGGCTGGACGGGAAAGAAAGTTCGAGAATTCGCCAAGGGTGTCCTTCATGCAAGAATAAACTATTCACGCACGTGAACACTCTAAGGACATCATAATTTGTGCAGAAGATATGAAAAAATGCTGGATAATTCACTTCATACTTGATACTTCAGAGGTTGTTTAGTGGCGCATTAAACGTAATACTCTTTACTTACACACTCAATCTGCCCTTCAATAATAATACAAAGCTCTGGCCACTTTCAGTTTCATCAACGTTTACATTTAACCAATTGAAGCGACATCGCCATTCTTGCCTCCTTCCTTCTCTTGTTGCTTTTACGGCAGTATATAGCATAATCAAAAAGAGGCAACGAATTTGTTCGTGCAGCAATAAACATGCAATAGAAGCTAAAGCAGTCAATTGCTGCGCCACTTGGAATAGCAAATAAACGTTTTTTCTTGCTTATAGGTCGATAATGAGAATTACGTGCTGCGCAACATCGCACATTCACAATAAACATAGCGGTAACACACAAGCACCATGTCTTCTTTTATTGCGCTGCCACTCTTTGTCCCTCTTGTTTGCTTGTGCATCTATGCTAATGAAGCGGAGTACGCCGCTTACTGTACGTAAGCGCTGGACTGTTTATAGCTGCGGCTATATCTACTGCACCCGAAACCCTCACTGAGCAAAAAGACGTAAATACGTGTTGCTCGATAAGCAAACCTCGAAAGCACTACTAAACATACAAGTCCCTCGTGGCATAGCAAGCAGGCTACGAATCATCAGTCCGCTGCGAGTGCAGCGTGCCATTCGGCGTTAAGCGCAATGCGTATGGTGGACAAGCATAAAATAAAAAAAAAGAAATCAGGAAGCGCAACTAGTTTCAAGCGCTTTGCGAATTCAGGTAATATGCTTGGGGGAGCATACCAGTATCTTTAGTCTCAGCGTAATGTCACAATTATAACTAAACTTGCTTATATACGGGCAAGCTAAAACCGAAATATAAAACTTTTCATTATTTTTTTTCGTTTACATTCTGATGTGGTGTGAAGTACTGAGGAATTAAAAAGGTACACTTAGAGGACTTGGCTGCCGGTACATGTAGCGCAATTCATGGGTGCTTGAGTAAACAAGGGGTTCCTGTATAGATCTACTGAGCAGGATTGCTTCTTACGGTCGTGAACGAGTCGGCCTTTAGTTTACCATGTGCGCACTGCGAGCATCGTGCTATTAGGCTATCACGCATTCGCATGTCGATAGAAATGGTTCAGCAATGCAAACTGCTTCTAATGTGGTGCGAGCGGACGACGCTCTCGTTCTGCGCTTATTAGTGATGTAGCGCACTTGCTCTTCAAGTGACAAGCATAATTCAACTGTGAGGTAGCGTATTACATGCGTTCGCAGACATGATAAACGTAAACATCTGCAGAAAAGCGTGCGAGTTTATTTCATGGTTTTTGTCGCACACGAAAAAGCAGTCACAGACGTGTCTTTGTGCAATAAAACAATCAATGTTCTATATAATTTTGTTGTTTCGCCCAAAGCAGTTAATACTGCTGCCATACTGCGTGACCGACTTTCGTAGAGGCTGTCGACCACGTAACAATCATTCAACTTCTGCCATTCTTCCTCAACGGCAGCCCGAAGGTTGTGTGAAGGACACAAATTCTAATACATTGGTTATTTTTCGCACGACGAGAGGTCTGTGACTTTTTTTTGTCATGACAGAAAGCCCGAAATAAACTCGCAAAGTTTTCGTGCAGATGTTAATGTTTAACATGTCAGCGAACGCTCGTAAGGCATAACTGCTTACCTGAATCATGTTTCTTATTTCTAGAGCCTACGTGTAACATCACCGAAAAGAGCAGAACGAGAGCGCCGTCTGCTCGTGCCGCAATTTAAAGTATAGTGCACACCCACAAACCATTTCTGTCGGAGTGGGAAAATGTGCTAACGCCTATAGCAGCACCACGCTGGCAGTGTGCACTTAGCTTGTGACAGGCCGACTTGTTGTCGATTGGAAGCAACAATCCTGCCACGCAGATGTCCCCCCCTCACTATATACCTCAATGCAATTCCTAGGTTCCATGAGCACCCCCTAGCTGTGCTGTCCGCAGAGTTCCGTTGCGCTCACGCAGCTTTCTAAAAGCATGCCTGCTACCATGTCCACGCGTTCAGAGTGTCCTACTTTCATTCGTGAGTAGTACTGCACACGTCTTAGTCTAGACAGTAGTATTCCAACACCTTTTTCACGTGCAAAACCAAACGAGATTCTAGAAATAACGCACTGGTATTAGTGTACAAACAAGGCATGTATACAGTTCTGAAAAAAAGATCAAGACAAGACAAAATTTTTTGTTCTCACGTTAAGTTTTTGCCACACCCGCCTTTCCTTCCATCTCTTCGTAGTGAAAAGAAAACTGAGACCGCAGTGGTGAACCCGGAAGATCGCCCTAGTATGCGATATTGAACTTTTAAAGACCAGTGTCAAGCACACCACAAATATTCCATTGCAATTTTGTGCTATTCAAATGGTGGTACAGTGTCAATTTTTATGAAACGGAACACGGAAGTGTCTGGTCTGCGCGCTCCGACGGCTGCTAGCAGCGCGTTCTTGCGGGAGCGAGAGTAACCACAGTCTCTTTTCGCGTCATTTCGCGGTGAGCAAAACAACCATTCGTTGAAAATATGGAACGGCAAGATCGCGACCCCTCCCCCTTCGATGCGATTACCGGCTCTAGCGTAGTAGTCTTGAATGAAGAGTGGGCAGCAATCATGCTGTTGGTTCCATCCACCGTCTTTTTTCGCGTCATCTCGTGACGAGCAAAACAACCATTCATATCTGATATAGAACTAGCGGATATATTGCTGCCCTCTCCCCCTTCAAGGCTTCTATGTGAGAGCCGGTAATTGCCTTGAAGGGGGGGGGAGGGGTTTCAATCTTGCCGTTCCATATCTGCAACAAATGGTTGTTTCGCTCACCGTGAGATGACGCGAAAAGAGACTGTGGTTGCTCTCGCTCCCACTTGAACGCGCTGCCAGCAGCCGCCGGAGCGTACTGGCAGAGCGCGGCGCCAAGCGGTAAACAGACCATGGCGCCAAGTGCACATGCGTGAAAAGCAATAGGAAGTGCGCATGAAAGACTTTTTTACGAACCAGTATTTCAATTTTACAAAGGCATTTCAGAGACCACGTGGGTTGTTCAGTTTTAATGGTGTTTTCATGATAATCATTCGTTTTTCTGGAGCTCTGTGTCGGTATTAGCACTTTTCGATTTGTTCGTAAATATTCTCAGAAATAGTTTTGCCAACTTAAAGAAAGCAATTAGGGAGCTCCATTCTCGGCCCATTTCCGGAGACTCAAGAAAGATGGGTCTGTTGGGTACGTGGCATGCAGAGCGAACGGGCAGTCACCAGTGCACTGCGAGTACGAGCTTGCATGAGAAATACTTGGCCTCTCATTATCGGATTGAATGAGAAGGTACATCACTCCATGAGACACCGCGGTAGCGCACATATTTTTCTCGTCGTGTCTAAAATACTGACGACGAAAAGTACGCAGGTGCTGCATACTGTGATCGCCAGCAGTCATTTATTGCATAGTTTTGTTCCTAGAAAGAGCCTAGAGGTGCCGTCTTCAAAATCCTGTATAGGCTTGACCAGCGCCTCCTATATTTTTGTGCCTGCCGCATGAGCGCTGCCGCGCCCGTAGTGCACTCTTCCTTTACTCTCTCTATTTTGCCCCTCGACGCCACTTGGCGGTTCTGCGCTATTACCCTCTAGAAGACGACGTTCACCGCTGCTCGCGTGCCGGTTTTCAAGGTTTTTTTTTCGTCTGCTTAGAGTAATCACGAATCGTGCTCGGAGTTGTTGCCATCGCATTAAAAGAAGTAGTATTCACACGTGACAAATAATAAAGGTGAAATAAACTGTCAATGTTCCTCTTACCGTAGGGATAATTCGCGTCCCAGTCACAGACGACAAGTTTAACCCGTCGTTTGGTCGCAGTGATAGTGTTAGGTCTGTCTGTTTGCTTCAGCGGTGATGTCGTCCTGCTTTTTCATTGGTCACTATGCGCTTCTGTTGCAGTCTGTTCTGCATTTACAGCTAGTGAAAGAAAGAAGCAGGTGTGTTCTTTCATGAAATTGCAGCGAACACTGAGCAACGTGAAGGATGGCTACGAGTTATCACGCGGAATTACTGAGTGCCGATTTCTACTTTGAATTACTCGGCCATGTGCAGCCTACATTTTGTGAAAACTGACATTAGAAAAAATGCCAGATTACGGATGCTAAAGCCCAGAGCGGTGCCGAGTATCTCTTCACATTACCCACGCTACATGAGGAAGGAGCCACCAAAGGTGAGAAGCTGCAGCAGCACTCAGAAAATGAAGCGTGATTTCTCAACAGACACGTTGGCAAGTCTGCCAAGTCAGGAAATTGACTTGCGCGCTGCACCGGCGCCAGAAGTCACGCAAACACGCTGGACAAAGCCACTGAGCCCAGTAGCCGGCAACAACCGGAAAGTGTTACTCCAAGCGACGCCTAAGACTTGCCTTTTGTAGAAGCAACTAGTCATTACTGTCATTCCGCCACCTTTCATGAGCGAACTGATGCGAAGCCAGTGGATTTGAGGGTGCAGATGCACCTGCCTTGAAGACCTTTGGTGTTCAAGCCGACAGCAGAAGCCCCGCAACAGTCTTCTTGGAGCGGTAAAAATGGCGCAGCAAAGAAATGGCGTAGAAGCAGCGAAATGAAAGGCTGCTGCAAGCAACAGTAAATAACTACAAGAAAGAGTGCAACGTAAGCGAATTTCTTCAGGTAGCCAGAGACTGCAATAAGGGCTGCAATAAAGCCAGAGTGATAATGGACCAAGCCCTGTACTACAAGGTGAAAAACCCAAAGTTGTGTGAAACCATTTTACGACAGTGCGTGATTCTGAGAAGCCTCTCGACAAAGTCATACGAGTATATCAGGACCGAGCTCCTCGCGCTCCCGTGCAGAACTATGCTACAAAGATATAAGGGAACAACAGCTGGAGAAGTAAGATTAGGTGAGCTAGATAAGCAGAGGCTCAACACTGAAATCAAGTGCCTCGGGATGGAGCAAGCCGAAATTTGCAGCCTCATAATAAATGAAATGAGAATAAAGCAAAGGCTTGAATACCACAAACGACGAGACACCTTCTTGCGGCACTAAGACATGGGCGCTCTCAAACAAGTGTGGTCAGACTCAAAAAGAAGCGAATTGCAAACTCGCTTTAGTACTTTTAAATGCAAAGCATTTCTTCGCGGACTTCAGCGACTTTGAGCGTATCTATCTATCTATCTATCTATCTATCTATCTATCTATCTATCTATCTATCTATCTATCTATCTATCTATCTATCTATCTATCTATCTATCTATCTATCTATCTATCTATCTATCTATCTATCTGTCTGTCTGTCTGTCTGTCTGTCTGTCTGTCTGTCTGTCTGTCTGTCTGTCTGTCTGTCTGTCTGTCTGTCTGTCTGTCTGTCTGTCTGTCTGTCTGTCTGTCTGTCTGTCTGTCTGTCTGTCTGTCTGTCTGTCTGTCTGTCTGTCTGTCTATCTATCTATCTATCTATCTATCTATCTATCTATCTATCTATCTATCTATCTATCTATCTATCTATCTATCTATCTATCTATCTATCTATCTATCTATCTATCTATCTATCTATCTATCTATCTATCTATCCGCCTAAAACGTTTAGCTCTCCTGGCCGTTTCGATAATGTTATTGATACCAAACTTGGTATGGCATAACATGACCGTTTGAAGAACATATTCGACTAGTCATATAATGAAAATCATGACAAGTATGTCATGAATGTCATGATTCACGTTTGATGAACCTGCAGCTCTTGCGGTGGTTCCGTTCACATTGCATGTTGCAAAACTGGTATGGTATGACATAATTGTATGGCGAACACAAGCGACAGATTAACATGAAAATCATGACATGCGTGTCATGCAACATCATGAATCAATGCCATGCATATGATGCGGTCACGGCCGTTTCGGTAGCATCTTATATACCAAATGACATAGGTAAATGACATGATTCTACTTGACTTATCTAAGGCTTTCGACTGTGTGTGTCATAGCAAATTAATCGCCAAAGTTGAAGATGTTTTTGGTATAGGAGAACTTTCTGGCTGGGTAAAATGCTTCTTAAGTAACCGCTCGCAATTTGTAATTTACGAACATACGTTATCTAACACAGTCGCAGTTACATCCGGAGTCCCACAAGGGTCTGTCCTCGGACCATTGCTCTTCTTGCTCTATATTAACGATATCGCAGCTGACATCAAATGCAATATAAAGCTATTCGCAGATGACTGTGTCATTTACAAAGAAATTAATCATTACAGTGATCATAATGAGCTGAATGATTCTCTAGCTGATATAGCTAATTGGTGCTCTAGTTGGCAGATGACACTCAACGTACAAAAGTCTGCGATCATGACTGTGACCAGGAAAGCACTACCATCCACCTTCACATACGTAATTAATAGCACCCCCCTTAATAGGGTTGATGAACATAAATATCTAGGCGTCACAATAACATCGGATCTCAAGTGGGACAAGCATATAAGTAAAATAATCTCAAAGGCGCTACGGAAGCTATTTTTCTTAAAAAGAAGCCTAGCACACGCAACAACGGCAACGAAGCTGCTAGCCTACACATCATTTGTAAGGCCTGTTCTAGAATACGCTAACACAGTCTGGTTTCCGCATACAGTGACTAACATAAAAAAACTTGAATCAATACAAAGAAAAGCTGTGAGGTTCATTCATAATAAATATAAGCGCACAGACTCGCCCACGCATCTTTTAATGAAATCCGGTTTGCAAAAGCTATCCACAAGAGCGAAACACGCTCGCCTAAAATTCTTATTTCAGTTACTGAAAAATAACTATCGAATAGATATTTCTAAGTATATTTCGTTTTCCCAGGCTCGACCTACACGTAATAAGCATGCGCACACATTAACAGAATATGCATGTAAAAATGACACGTTTAAGTATTCTTTTTTTCCGCTCGCAATATCAGAATGGAATCAACTTGACGCTACTATCACCAACATCGAATCACTATCGGAATTTATGGCACAAATAGAAAAAAATGTGTTTGCGTAAGAGGACCTATGCATGCAAAGTCACCAACATAGATTTCTTCATTTCATCTTCTAGAAACTTTCCCATTTACGTCAACTTATTGCTCAATGCCAGAAATGTAATCTTATTTACCCTAGTCTTATTCCAGCCCCTACCGACACCTGTACTATTATTATTTTCTTTGGTCACTTTTTGCGAAGCCTCATGTTCCTTCTTTTTGCTTCTTTATCATTTCCCTTGAACCTAGCATGTGTTAGGCGTTTTTGTGTAAATTCCACTGAGTATGCTGTTCCTTAACCAGCATTTTGTTTGCCTTACTGTATGCTGTATATATCGTGCTTTTTTTTTTTTTTTTTTCCCTGTAACCCACATATGCTGTAATTACGCTACAAATGTTAGTGTATGTTTAACTCACTTGTTTTGCTTTGATTTTTTTTTTTTTCTTTCCCTCTTTTCCACTATTTTTATTGCCTGTACTGAAAATCATTGTACTGCCCAACTGCCACGCTCTCGAATGAGAGTAGCAGTATTGAAAATAAATAAATAAATAAATAAATAAATAAAATCTGGTTTACGGTAAGTGAATTGTTGACGAAGGTTTGTGACTGATGCAAACATAATAATATTGAGATGCGTGTCATGTAACAACTTGACTACATGCCACAATCATCATGCGTTAGCGGCCGTTTCGCTAGCTTCACGTATGCCAAGTTTGGTATTATGAGACGGGAACGGAAGACGAAGGTATGATACTGGTGCAGACATGATAATTATGATATGTATGTCTGTAACAACATGACTGCACGCTACGTTCATCATGCGCTGACGACCGTTTCGCTAGCTTCACGTGTACCAAACTCAGTATTACGCAATGCGAATGAACGACATAGGTAAATGACACATCTAAACATAATAATCACGTAATGCGTGTCAAGTAACAACATGACTGCATGCCACACTCATGATGCTTTCGTGGCCGTATCGCTAGCTTCGCATACACAAAATTTGGTATTACGTGATGTCAATGGATGACGAAGGTATGTAACTGGTGCAAACATGATAATCATGAGATGCGTGTCCTGTGAGAACACGATTAAATGCCACAGTCAATGCGCCATTACATTTCGACATGACGCGGTGCGCGTGCTCGCCAGCGTTCATTTCGTCGTGTAATGCCAGCGACGCCACGCCAGGCACCGGTGCTGCCATATACTCGCAGGCGCACGCCGCGCTGCGTTGCTTTGACGCACGCGTTTGAGCACGTCCGGCGTCCCTCCATCACGAAAACAGGAAAACGCACTTTTGTCTGGGCACGTGATAATGCTAAACGTGATAATGCTGACACGCGTGTCATGTAAGAACATGACAACATACCACGCTCATAGCGTGCTCGCGGCTGTTTCGCGAGCTCCACATATTCTAATTTTGGTATCACGTGACGTGAATGAATGACGAAGGTAAACAACACATGCAAACATTATAATCATGACACAGAAGTATAGTAGTTCATCATTTACCTCTACCTAGTAAAGTTGTGCTCATTTTAAAGTAACATATCAACCATTCGCATTCGTGCTTCGCATATAATTGATTCCAACTGTACGTGAGATCTGTCAGTTTTTTAATCTGTGGCCTTCACGCTAGGTTTCCGATCCCAGTGGGATAATATTGTCACGACGCAGACACAGCAGGAGTTCGATATAGAAGATTTTTCGCTATGTGCGAGAAATTGGCGATAAATCTGTGGTAGTAGGCGCAAGGGCCAAGAAAACGTCTTACGGCCTTCTTTTCTGTTGGCACCGGAAATTTTCGGACGGCGTCGATCTTGTCGGGGTCCGGACGAACACCTTCACGGCTCACCACATGTCCTAAGAATCAAAGTTCCTTGAAACCGAAATGACATTTCTCAGGTTTCAGCGATAGGCCAGCGGACCATGTTGCTCGAAAAACTAATAGCAGCCGTCTTAGATGTTCCTCGAATGTTGGTGAGAAAGTAATAACGTCGTCAAGGTATACCAGACACGTCTACCACTTAAGGCCTGATAAGACGGTATCCATCAGTCTCTGAAATGTTGCTGGGGCTGAGCACAATCCAAAGGGCAAGACTTTAAACTTGTAAAGCCCGTCAGGCGTAACAACAGCAGTCTTTTCTCTGTCCCGCTCATCGACCTCAATTTGCCAATAACCGCTTTTCAGGTTCATCGACGAGAAGAAGCGTGCATGCCTCAGCCTGTCAAGTGAATCGTCAATACGCGGTAGTAGGTATACGTCTTTCTTTGTCACGCGGTTCAGCTTGCGGTATTCCACACAGAAGCGTAAGCTGCCGTCTTTCTTTTTAACTAGCACTACCGGTGATGCCCAAGGGCTTTTTGACGGCTGAATGATGTCATCATTGAGCATTTTCTGGACTTGTTCTTGGATTGCTTCGCGTTCTTTCGGTGCCACGCGGTATGGGTTTTGTCGAATTGGTCTTGCCGTCTCTTCCGTTATAATTCAGTGCTTTGTCAGTGGCGTTTGATTTACCCTCGAGGTCGACGAAAAACAATCTTCAAACTGGCCGAGAATATCTATAAGACTCTGCCTCTGCGCTGGCGATAAATCTGTGCTCACGTCGACAGGCAGTGGTGTTGAAGCGGCCGGCGTCTCTGCCTGTTGTACTGCGAAGCACGCACGAAATTCTACAATTTGTTCGAAGTATGCAACTGTGGTACCCCCTGCATTGTGTCGACGCTCGTTGCTGAAGTTTGTCAACAGGACATCTGCTTGCCCAGACACTACACTGACGAGGCTTCTGGCAATAGCGATTCCTCGAGTGAGTAAAAGCGTCGATATTTGTGCTGCGACACCTTCTCCACTATGCTGCGTGTTACATGTGACAGAGACGAGGCGGCATGACAACAGTGGCATGGTCACGTCGTCAATCACGCGCATGGGCTTGCGCTGCAGCGCTGCGCTATGGTCCGCTTAGAAGGTCAGTACACCGTCCGGTATATTTATAATGGCACGGTACTCCCGCAGAAAATACATACCCAAGATGGCCTGTTTTCAACACTCAGAAAGAATAACGAAGGTTGCCACGAATGATGAATCCCCGATCTTGATTCGTGCGGTGCACTTTCCGGTAGGTGTCAGCAGCTGGCCTCCGGCTCCTCTGATTTGCAGCCCCGTCCATTCCAATTTTACCTTATTGAGTTGGTCGGCCAGATTCGCACTCATTATTGAAAAGTCCGCACCAGTGTCGACCAGTGCGGTCACGTCGTGACCGTCAATTGAAAGCGTAATGTCGGCGGTGACAATCTCGTCTTTCGTCTGTTCATTCCAAATGGGCGGCACTTCATGCGGCGGTAATGGGGGATTTTCAAATCTTCGGCAATTCGCAACCTTCCCCCCTAAGGTCGCTGCTTTTAGTTTCCCCGGCGTGGACTGGGAGACATTCCTCTCGCCATGTCCATGGTGCTACCTCTATTATATCGGGGAAAACGACCTGGAGAGGGCGAGCGTGACCGGAACCCAGGAGAAACGTCTCGCGGGATAGTCGCGCTCGTTTCAACGTTGCGTCTTCCATCGAAATAGCGCCGAGGGGTAGTGGACGAAAATCCTTGATACCCGGCAACGCGATGAAGACAATACCGCACGATGTGGCCTGCTTCCCCACATAGGAAGCACAGGGGTCTGTAGTCAGGGGTATGCCATATGTCGGTTTTGCGGAGTGGGGGTCGCATCGGCGTCGACGTTTCCCTGTAGTACCACGGCACTGTCGGCGGCTGTTGCTGGTGGTACTGTTGAGGTGGCGGCACGTTAGATCTAGGCTGTCACCGAAGAATATCTGCATATGTTGGCCTAACTATTTCAGTGTTCGGCTCGGAAAGTGAAAGCGCTTGCCTTATTTCTTGGCGAACAACTTCTGTGACCGACGCAATCGCGCAGTCATTCGGTGTGGCGGCGAGCTTCTTCACCTCTTCTTGCACAATTTCGCGTATCAGGTCACGCAAAGAACGCTCGTCAGGAGTCACAGTGGTCACGGCGGTTGCGCTGATTTGTCCGCTGTTGTTTGGATGGTCGTACTGGCGGTACCGTAGCTGTAGTGCGCGTTCTATGGCGGTCGCCTCCTTTGAAAATTCGACGACGCTTGAAGGTGGGTTCCGTACGAGACCAGCAAACAGCTGCTCTTCAACATCACGCATGAGGCGGCTGATCTTTCTGTTCTCGGACATATCGGGATCGGCTCGATGAAAGAAACGAGCCATGTCCTCAACAAATATAGCAACAGACTCGTTGGGCTTTTGAATCCGTGATTCAAGGAGTCGTAGTGCAAGCTCCCGCCTTTCGGTGTTTGCGAAGGTGTCCAGGAACTTCCGCTGGAACTCGTCCCACGCGATTCGTGAACCATGTGCGAGCCCCGTCTTGAAGAGGGAAATACACGTACCCCAACTTCTGTGCAGCATTCCACCCGTTAACGTTGGCTGTGCGCTCGAACTCCTCAAGCCAGTCATCTGCGTCCTCATATGTGTTGCCATGGAAGTCCGCAGGAGTTTTAGGGGTGAAAACAGTGACCTGTGTCGTGCTTGGGCTCGTCATGGTGGGGCAACTGCTTCCCGGCGCGGTCATGTTTTCCGTCCAAGGACCGAACTCTGGGCTCAGGCCTAACAGGCGGCGGCTGGCGCGGTGAACGGGTGTTTCGACGAGCGGAAGTCTTTGTGGACTAGATCCCGGGCTGTTGGAAGGTGTCCTGGACATGTACCCAGCTCCTCCACCAGTGTCACGACGTAGACACAGCCGTCGTTCGATACAGAAGAGCTCACTTTAATTAAAAAAGAAAGGCGCTCGTAAAGAGGACCGGGCAAGAGCTTCGTCTTCCTCTCTGACTGTGCGAGCTCTCCTCTGCAGGTTGAATGCGGCAACATATGTACTGTTTGTTCCACTCTTGCCACTGGCGTTCCCGCAATGGAATCAATACACACCCATTTGAATAATTGCATGTGTATTGGGCTCAACAGACTCGATTCTACGTCCACGCACAATACAACTACTGCGCTAGACGTAACATCAGAGAGGTGCAATGAGACGGTAAGTGTAGATAAGTGCAGGCCGACTAAAGCACTCTCCTGGTGTTTACTCAATGTAGTCACTCTGAATGAGCATATGCTTATCGCAAAATACGTTTACCTCCAGAACAATGTACATTTACATAATTGGGGTACATCAAGGTTTAGAAACAGTGAAGTTGGAGTTATGATCTCACTAAAAATTAGAAAGATGTATATTTTTATGATTTAATTCAACATCAAACTTTCATTCCCATGATTTCTTCTTATCATAAATGAAGCCAGGAATGTTGATAAATAATACAAAATTTAGTTTTTTTAGATATAAATCAGCGCCAGGCTGCTGTCTAAAGTTACAAAAACAAAAGTGTCATTTGGAAGTTCGTGAACACACCTGCCCCGGTGGTCTAGTGGCAAAGGTGCTCGACTGCTGACTCAAAGGTCGCAGGATTTAATCCTGGCTACGGCGGCTGAATTTTCGATGGAGGCAAAAATTTTTAGGCCCATGTTCTCGGATGTGGGTGCACGTTAAAAAACTCCAGGTAGTCGAAATTTTCGGAACCCTCCGCCATAGCGTCTCTCGTAAACTTATGGTGGTTTTGGGACGTTAAACCCAACATATTACGCTTCGGATAAGTGAGTGATTGCCTAGATTCGGGACTACAGTTGCATAAATCGACCTGATGCATGAGTCACTGCTCATCAAATGTTACCGGAGCTTGGAAAGGTATTTGCACCGTAACATTAAAAGTCACCGATTTGACAGCGCTTTTAGAACTGTTCAGTAAAAATATATTCAAACAGGCACGATGGTTTATTCTCTTCACTGTTGGGGCCCTAGAACACTTTGAATACGAGAACCCGCACTAAACTGGACATAAGTCTGTTAATGCATGCGCACAAGTAGGTTCAATATTAAGGCAATGGTTCAGGAAAGAACGAAGAAGTAAGAGGGGAAAGGAGACAAATGTGTACTATGTTATAGTGGGGTAGGTGAATGCTTGCATTTGTTGCATTTTTTCACAATATCACTTGCCCCTCTCTGCCACTCATCACGTTTATGCCAGAACAAGTATATCACTTCCTGAGAGAAAAGTTACCTTGCCCAAAACCAGAGTGATATGTTACCGTCTTCACTAGTAAAAGTAACATCAGCACTGCTATCTCGGGGACGCAGGTTCATTCACTCAACACAGCGGCCATCCTTCGGGGTGTTAGGAACGCCGGAACATTCGCGTGGTTTATTTATTTATTTATTTATTTTAATACCCTCAGGGCCCAAGGGCATTACAGAGGGGAGTGGGTTACACAACATAATGAAAAAGCGGAAAATTATTGGTTACATGAATCAGTGAAGGAAACTAACAAGAAATAATGCACATTATAAGAACAAAAACAGGTATTAAAGAACTACAAAGCTTAACAGGTCTACTGAAAAATGAAAATACTATATTCCTAAAAATTTATGGCGACAGGTTAGTTATAGCAGCCTTAAAAATAGAGGTATTAGACATCTCGACTACAGATCGGGGAAGGTGATTCCAACTTGCTGACGTACGGGGATTAATGAATTGTAAAAACAGTTGGTGTGGCATGTGGGTTATATTTATATGCCAAATAAATGACCAGCTCGTGGTCAGAATTACCCAAGTGCTCCTCACAATAACAGGCCTTATATTTGCAGAAATTCTTGGCCTGTAAAAGCCACACATTAATCCGTTTCTTATGCATTTCATTGGTGAGTAGAGCTGTGAAAATATGACATTACACATGGTGTTTCTTGGCTGCTAGGCACCAGCCTGAATAATTCTCTTCTAAGGTAAATGGGCTGGGTCGGTTGCATGAGAAAAATACAATATTCAGCAAATATCGACAGAATACTCCAAGTCACAATAATTTTTGCATTTAGCTCTTTCTCGGCCATTTCATAAAATTTATTCAGTTGTATGTTGTAGCAGACTAGAGACACCACACTAAAGTTTTACTTTCGATTATTAAGGTTATACCATGTGTTTTTGTGACCGATGTAAGGAGCTACCAATCCTCAAATAAAGGGGTCAAGAATGACCATTAGAGCTTAAAAACACATGGCAGAAAGCAGACTGCTACGGACAGATCATCTAAAACTTGCCGTCGTGCCCGAAAACAAAACTTCAGGAGTGGAGTACAAAGTTGCCACTTAATAATATTATTATTTGATTTGTGCTTATAGAAAGCACGAAAATACAGAGAAAAGAAGGAGAAAACAGGGTGACAGCTGTCGCCTACAAGGGCACCAAACATGCTCGTAATAACTTTTGTGACTTAAGGATGCTGCGCATAATTGGGCTACTGAAGACTTTTCTCAACAATCTTCTAAGGACAGCACGAGAGTTTGTAAGTGTGATAACCTTTGGTTATTCTAGGTCTCCTAGTCCGTATTTCAGCGCAACGTCAATTGCTGCTAGTTCCGTAGTCGTTGAAGAGGATGGATGCGGTATACGAAATGTCTTGTCGGACGTTAGTAGAAAGAAAAAAGATGCGAAGCCAACTTGGTCGTCATTGTATACATTGTGATGTACTAAACAGAGAACAAGAGACAACGCCCGATCCTGGGCCAGCTGATCTTTTCTGACTTCATTCTTCTCTTCTTTTTCTCTAGCTACCCGCGCGCCGAAGTGCCAGCGTCTTTCTTGCTCATGACACTCAGCCATGACTGCGTGCGCATGGAGCTGGTGGCAAAGTTTCTGATGGGCGGGCTTGGCTGCATCGTGGTGGTCAGCCCGGACCACAATGCAACATGGAGTGACGGTATGAGGCAAGCGTCTCTGGTGGACGACACTGGCTGCCTCGAGCTCCCCGCTCTTTTGCACGCCACGATGTCTCTTGAAAAAGTGCTGTGGACTCAAGCAGCCGGCAATGGCTGCCCCGTTGCGGCTGATGCTCTCGGCCGTGCCACGATTTGGTCCCGGTAACTCAAAGGTAGATCTGGCGCTCGATATACTGGCTGCATCTCGGAGGCCGGCCCTGGGCACACTGAAACTGGGTGCGAGAGTCTTCCACAAGTCTATCGGAAGGTCGAGACTGGCTGCATCGTTGTGGTCGGTCTCGGCCATGTAAAGACTCTGTGGGAAGCACCTAAATTTGCATCTGCAGCGCGCTTCGGACAGGCCGCAAAATCACTGGCAGACGTTGAACTCTGGATGAGGGTAGCCGAAAGAGTATACCAAAAGACGCGCTGGGTACCTTGGCTTGTGTCGAGAATGGGTACGCAAATTCTGAGATGTGTGGCAGAGAACATAATTCACGGCCGGTTTTGGCATCTGCGGCAAGACATTTTGTGAAGCTGTCATCGTATTGGCAGCTGGATGAATCTTGGGCGCCAACTTTTTTCTCATGAGCTTGGTCAGTGAGACCAGCAGTGCGCACCTTGGGCTCTACCGGCGCCATGACTGTAGGCGGTTCAAGCATAGGCGATGCCGGTGTCTCCATTTGCCTCAGTAAAGGTGATATTGGGCCTGGCTTCTATAACTGAGCTGTATGAGGACTGGTATCAGCCTCTTCCACTGACATGATGGCGTCGCGTACCGGCGCGGGTACTGAGAGCAGCAGTGGCGTGTCGCACCTGCATCTGGCGTCATTCGTAGGACAGACGGAGAAACTTTCTGTTGCGCGGCTGGAGGGCTGCGAGGAATCTTCGAGGTATTGCTCCACTTCAGCTCGGCGTGCGAATGGGGGTGCGTCGGTTAAAGACAACGCAACACAGTCGAGATGATTCTCTGCGTCTGTTTCGTTGGAGCAACGCCCTTCAAGAGGTTTGACTTATCTTGTATAAGATAACACAACTACAACTACGTGAAGTGCTTCTCGTCAATGAACCTGAAGACTATCTATGGAGGAACCAAAGTAGAGGAAAGAGACCTAGAAAAGCCTGTCGTTATAACAGCACACACCTTCTTCCAGCTGGAGGTGACGCTCATTTGCCTTTGCGTGGCACCTCCGACTTTTAAACAAAATATGAATACAATACTGGCAGGCTTGAAATGGCAAACATGGCACAGCTACTTGGGCGCCATTTTTTGTTCGCCTGAAACCTCGATGAATACCTCCAGTGCCTAGAAGCTATACTAACACAAACCAAGAACTCTGTACTCACCCTGAAGCTGAGAATGGGCCGTTTTGCGTACAAATAGCATCTAGTTGTTGGCCGACACCATTAGGAATTTTTCAGCTCGTCTTGATCTGAGAAAAGCAGCTGGCATCACTGCTCCCCCATCGCCTACCGAAAAAAAATCACACGCTTGTTACTCTTCTTGTGCGCCTAGAACAGACACTTTGGCAAAGAGTTTTCACTAATCCAAGAGTTACTACCTCGCCTCACAAAGGCCAAGACGGAATTAAAGTCTGAAATGATGCCACTCGAAGCGTTTTAATAGCCGAAAAGATGCCTCCCGGCCCCACTGATAGGTGAACGTTTCCATGGATACACTGAAATAAAAATACGCACCGATAAATGTAAGCAGTCTAACGTTCGCCGCTGTCTTTAGGTACAATACAGATGGAATAGAAATAATCGCTAAGGGCATGCACGATGCCCCGCAATGCTTAATACAAAGTGAAGTTCATCAGTTTCCTGCTTAGTTATAACTATATCTGCTTTCACTTTTTTGCAGCATCTGCATTTCCGCGTTCTCTATTTGAGACCTTAGTGCCACCGCAGTCTTTACCGCTCCATTTTTTTCGCATGATATTTGAAATATACTGAATGCTATCACTGCTGGTTCCAGGCAGGGTTGAGTCTTGCTTCTCGAATTACGGCTTCTTCCTCGGTAGTGCGATTTACTTTAAAAGGAGGGGGTAATAGCTCTATGCGTTTAGGTGTGAGCTGTGTACTAGCTTTTATAACCACAGAGTATCATGTGACAGTGGCATTAATATGTTAACGCGTGCGGCATTTCATGGGCTGACTGATGTCTTCTTTGTCTTAGTGGAAGTTTTGTAAAAAGTGATTTACCGAATTCCTGTGTCGCATAACCGTACAACCACTTGTTCGGCAAAACGTTGCCATCTTCATTTTTAGTGAACTAGTGGTGAGTAGTGCAAGTTACAAAAATTATGGGGCTCATACACTTTTACATTGGTACACGGCATGAACAAGGAATGATTTCATAAACAGCTTTTCTGTAGAGAATATGAGACATGCTAGCCGGTCACTAACAAAACCAGAAGTTACTATTCTACAACAACAAAAAGAATGACTTGGTATGAACTGGCATACATCAAACTTTCACCCTCACCTTTGTAACAAGCCCTTGAAATTTGTGTGTCATACGTACCACGCCGCCTGTTGGCAAGCTCAAAAACAAGGATGCTTCAAGTCGCTCCAGATATGGCAGTCTACGTCTTTGACATTGCCATCCCTTAGATGTACGAACAAAATCACGCTGTACGACTTGGAAGTGATGGATCACCTTAAAAACTTGCTTCGCAGCCAAGTTGAACTGCCGTTCCAGAATGACGTGAACAATTAACTGCTTCTTTGAACTTAAGTAACGATTGCTTGGTTGTGCCACAGCAAAGCGGGCCTAAACACAGGGGCCTTGTGTAACATCGTCAGGGCAAGACCCCCACTCTATGAAAATTATTCAAGCGACGACTGTCATCGTTTTTCTTGCTGAATGAGGTTTTCCTAGAATAGAGCTAACCACTTCGAGGCAACTACAGCCTCATTATACATTATGCATTGCGTCCGAAGTTCTGGCTGACTCCCAACTGCACTTCCTTCATTGTCACGCACACTCGCGTGAATACGAGATTAGTACTACTAGCATCAATTCACTTCTGACGCCACTCATTACGTAAACGCTTGCCGAGATTATCAGCGGCGGAAAATACCAATGACTAGGCTATCGGGGTTTACTCAAGTTATCTAACCACCGTGCCGGCCCTTCGTGCAAACTACAAAGGATCTACTGGGGCTGTTCCTGACAAGTACTTTCGGAAACTAAGTCATCGATCAAGCTGCCCGCCACTTTACCGGTGTGCCAAGACAGCGTTCTCTGCACAGAGGCAATGTCATTAAGGTGGCAATGTTCTTCGCTGACAGCACCATGCCGCATCATGGCAGCCCAGAGGCCCTCACCAACAACAACAGTATGGTGTTTATAGCTGACTTCACTCGGGTGATCATGAGATACAGCTCGACAAGCTACCACTGGATAACAAAGTAGCGTTCAGGTCCGTGGCCCTGCTGAGCGTCTAAATAAGACCACTAGCGACACAATTTTTGGTTTTAAGGTCCCTATTTGGGTCGACTTCATTGAGAACCTGGTGGTTGGTGAGAGCAACTGGCCTGCGCTTCCCGTTTTGGTTTCACTGATGAAATGTTGGATTACTGTGCGCAGCCGACCTTTGGCTATGGCCAAATGTAATTATTTCAGACCACTTTTCTCCACCAAAATGGTAAGGCTATTGTTATCTTCTTCAAATTAGCGATTCTATATTTTGTCTACCTTAAAATGGTTCGTGCAAATTGAGGTAATGGCACAATTTTTATTTCTACTAAGTCATAATAGAAAGAGATGCAGGATCATAATTCACTACAATTTTTTTATTGAGCTTGTTTTTTTTTTGGAACAAGCCGTCAATTTATATATCAAAAAGACAGAAGACAGGGTATCCTCATTGTTTTCTTTCCAAGGTAAGGTAGAGACTGAGCATCTAAAAAAGTAAGTACTGGGAAGAGCATCGCATTGAAATGCTTTGCTTTACTGCATACGTTGCAGAATGTTCACGTCTTGCCGTATGCAGTCGCAAACTGCTTTTTTAGTGAACCTCCCCGTCATCAAAAGCTTCAGAAAAAGGGAAAAGAAGGGAGGACGGTGTGACAGTAGGTAACTCCGGGTCGTATAGAGACATCACACAAATACTGTTTGTAAAGACAAAGCAAACAGCACAAGAAGAAAAAGAATAACAAAGACATAAAAATAAAAAGGCACATAAACGCGCAAGAAACAGCGCTGCAATTCAGCCTGCTGATAGTAGTGCTGTAACAATAAATCTTTAAATTATCTTAACATAACTGTGAGTGAGCGAAGCGAGGGTGCTTGTCTGAAACGCTGCAGATGTGTCGTCAGAGAGAACAGTGGTGAGAAAAACGGAACGTGCGTGTACGAATAATGTGAAAATAATATAATGGCCTGAAAATAAACTATTATCACTTTTATATTCATGTTATGTCGCTGGGGCTCGCAAAGGCATCCAACGGTGTTTCTTCAGGGAACAAAAGTGTACCTGAATATATAATTGCGCATCATTGAACACCATTACGCTGGAATCAAACCAAACATGAAATACAATACCTGTACAATATACAAAACACTTCAAAAGAAGTGAAGTTTTGTTTATGAGTTCCACGTTCTTTAAAAAGGAGTGTGGAGCCAAAGGAGAAAGCGAATGAAAAATTGTGCCCGGTCCAGAATTTCGCATGTATAGGAACCAGAACCATCGCGGTTGGACGGTTTCCCACAGCAAAGCGAGCGTGAGTTCCGGCTGAGAACGAAACTGTTGACCCATGAAGAAGAATAACCATGGTGTACAGTAGATGTTGGCTTCTCCGCAACACCTACTGTTTCAGTAGATTGCTCACCGCGCTTAGCCGAGGTCGAGGATTTCGCGGCTCCTGACTTCTGAGACTCCCTCGCTATCAAAATAATTTCCTCATGTTTACGGACAAGGCCGTAGATGACACAGCTGTATGTGCTACACCCCTGAGAAACGCAGTGAAAGAATATTGGAATGCCGTTTTCTACGCGAGAAGTTTTCTATCACATATTTTTTTACGAGAATTTGAGAAGAGTTTGTTCATAGGCGAGTTCGTATAGTTATCTTAAGATGTACGAAGTATGTGGAGCGTGAAGCAAGAAAGAGAACAAACGTCAGTGACATAGACCGACCCTACCTTCAAAATTGTGAAAATTAGGGCAGCTTCATACCCAAGTGGTGCCAAACGTAAATGAAGTGGGTAGCTGGGCATCCTTCTTTGGTTCTCCTGGTTGTTCTTTTTTTCTTTTTGTCCTCTTTTTTATAGTTCTTTTATAAAAAATTTTCTACTTCTTCTCTTTGATTCAATTCATTTTTGTTTTTTATATTTATTTATTTTTCTCTTATCCTATTCCTCACCTGTTCCTCTTTGAATTTTTATACGTCGTTTGTGTCATCGCGTTTTTCAAGGCCATAACATTAATTTTCACACTCAGTTTCACTATCAAGGCGCTCGAAAAACACAAGGAAGAAGACTTCTTTTCACTGCAAGAGCGTGATCAATATGCTACATTTGGTTACGTTTGATGGGGCTTTACCTTCGTAACATCATCGTCAAAGCACTGGAATAACAATAGCACGAGAAATGCAAAAATCATTATCAGGTTGCTTCAAGAACAAGAGGACTTCTGTTTCGCACGAGCACGCAGCCATTACAATTCGTGAACACTCTTACAGTGCTATAAAAGCGGCAGGTGGTTTTCAAGCAGTCCAATGTAAGAAGTATACGGTTGCCTTATTATCTTCAATACGTTTGGAAATTCGGGAAGAAATACAAATTAGCTTCCACGCGAGATTATATAGCAGAGAAGATGGAAAAAAATGAATCGCAAGGGCAATAGTATGCCGTCTATTGCTATTTTCTCCTGGTCCGCGATGTTGCCTATGTTTTGTTACTTTTCCGCATCATATGTGCTTATTTCTGGTACTTAAATAGTGTATGATTCACCATAGACATGCGAAAAGTTTATTTTCAGGTGGTAATATATAAGGCAGATTTTACGGCCCCAATCCCCTCATATGCGACTAGAAGGGGCAGGAACGACTTCTGCTTCCCCCATTCGCATACCATCGGGGGTCGCAAAATAAACCGTTTAAAGTATACCGCATGGGTGTTCGTGTATGTTCCATCGCTGTGAGATCGTCTCCAGTGCGCCTTGACTTTTGATAAAAAGAGCTTGTCGAGTTAAGAAGCTGCCACGCACCTTTATGTAAAGAGCATATTCAAGTATAGTAAATGGATTACGTTAACTGTTAAACATTTAGTTCAAACGTGCTAGGTCATACCCAGCGAATAATGCGAAATTATTGTTGACTGAAGAACTGCCCTAAATTAATAGGCCCATATTCCACTGCGGGTTCAAAGAAGAGTGTGATAAGTTTCTCGCTTTCACTGACCCTCCATACACGTGCTATATTTTTTCACGAGGTATTTGTTTAGAAAAAAACACGTGGACAATATCTGCACTACAGTTGGAGTGCATCAGTTGTATTACGCTGTTGGTCACAAGTTCCTATCTCCCCTTGTGCAACCCAAAGGACGCGAAAGAAAGGAAAATTGGTTGATCGGGCACACTACCAATGTAATACAAGACAGAAAGGGTGCGTGACTGGATTGAAAAGGAAGTATTGAATTCACCACGCAAGGCATTCATGTAACAAACAATTGAGATGTTATTTTCTGTAATCTCATGCACGTGAAGACCCTAAGGACATCTTGCATTGTGGAGAAGATATAGAAAAACGCTGAATAAATCTCTCGATACATTTCAACTTCAGAAGTTGTTTAGTCGCACAATAAATGTACTATACTCCTCACTTACACACGCAATCAACCCTTCAATGGAAAATTGGCAGATCCCACGTACAGTGCGAATCGATGACATGCAAAGCACGAATAGGAAAGGTTAATATGTCACATTAAAATGAGCACAACGTTACGAGGTGGAGGCAAATGATGGCGTACATGACTTCCATGTTTTATATTATCATTTTTGGATGCGTAGTTTACCTTCGTCATATATTCGCGTCACGTGATATTAAATTTGGTATACGTGGAGCTAGCGAAACGGCCGCAAGCACGCTATTAGCGTGGTATGTTGTCATGTTATTACACGACATGCGTGTCAGGACTGTCATGTTCGCACCAGTTATATATTTCTTCATCCATTGACGTCACGTAACACCATAAATGGTATATGTGGAGCTAGCAAAACGGCCGAGAGCGCATTATGAAGGGCCAAAATATATACCCCAATGCAGCGTTGACGCACGCGCACGCTGGGCACAGCGACGCTGCGTTAGCAAAACGCGAGCACTCTATAGTTTGACGCCAGGCGCAACCGGCGCGACCAGCGTCCGTCGTCGTGGCCCGACGGCAAGCGGAGTGAATGCCGATGCGCTACCCAGACAATACTGCGTCTCTCTCTTTTCGTGACGGAAGGATGCCGGACGCACTAAAACACGCATGCGTCATAGCAACGCAGCGCGGCGCGCACCTGCGAGTATATGGCAGGACCGGTGCCTGGCGTGGCAACACCAGCGGGACACGACAAAATGAACGCCGGCGAGCACGCGCACCACGTCACGTCGAAATGTATTGACGCCTTGACTGTGGCGTGCAGTCATGTTCTCACAAGACATGCATCTGATGATTATCATGTTTGCATCAGTCAAATAGCTTCGTCATCCATTGACGTCACGTAATACCAAATTTAGCATATGTGAAGCTAGTAAAATGGCCGCAATCATATCATGAGTGTGGCATGTAGTCATGTTGTTACAAGACACGTATGTCGTGATTATCATGTCTGGATGTTCATTTACCTATGTCGTCTGTTCGTGTTGCGTAAGACCAAGTTTGGTACGTGTGAAGCTAGCGAAACAGCCGCGAGCACTTCGTGAGCGTAGCATGTAGCCATGTTGTTTCATGACATTCATCTCATGTTTATCATGATTGCAGCAGTGTCATACCTTCGCCATTCATTCACGTCCGATAATACCAAATTTGGTATAAGTGAAGCAACCGAAACGGCCGCCAGCGCATCATAAGCGGGGCATGTAGTCATGTTGTTACATGACACACATCTAAAGATTATCATATAGCACCAGTCACATACATTCGTCAACCATTCACATATCATAATACCAATTTTGGCATATGTTGATGATGATATGTGGGGTTTACCGTCCCAAAACCACCTTATGATTATCAAAGACGCCGTAGTCGAGGGCTCTGGAAGTTTCGACCACTTCGGGTTCTTTATAGTGCACCCAAATCTGAGCACACGGGCCAACAACATTTCCGCCTCCATCAGAAAGGCAGCATCGCACCCGGGATTCGATCCCGCGATCTGGGGGTCAGCAGCAGAGTACCTAAGCCACAAGACCACCTCGGCGGGGCAATTTGATATATGTGACGCTAGCGAAACGGCCGCGACCGCATCATGAGCACGGTATGTAGTCATTTTGTGACATGACGCACATGTCGTCATTTTTATATTAGGGTCTGTCGCTTCTGTTCGCCATGGAATCTTGTCATACCGTACTAGTTTTGGAACACACCATGTAAACAAAACCACGCCAAGAGCTGCAGGACCATGAAATGTACATCATGATATTCATGACATACATGTAATAACTTTTATGTTATGACTAGTCAAATATGTTCTTCATACAGTCATGGTATGCTATATCAAGTTTGGTATCGATACCATTATCGAAACGGCCAGGAGGGCTAAAAGTCTTTGGCGCACAGACAGACAGACAGACAGACAGACAGACAGACAGACAGACAGATAGACAGATAGATAGATAGATAGATAGATAGATAGATAGATAGATAGATAGATAGATAGATACGCTCAAAGTCGCCGAGGTTCACTAAGAAATGCTTCGCATTTAAGATAGCTCCGGCAGCTTCTAGCACCATCAATGTTTACATCTAACTACTCAAATCTACATATCTATTCTCGCCTGCTTCCTTGAGTTATTGGTGCTACTGCAGAAAGAGAAAGAGAAGAACAACTTTATTTGATGCTACGGCAGCATTGCATAATCAAAAGGAGGCCAAGAGTACATACGTACATGCTGCAAAAAACATGCAATAGAAATGCAAATGATGAACTGCTGCGCCACTTGAAACACTAAAGATATTTTTATTTTCTATCAGCTGATAATAAAAATCAAGCGTTGCGCTATCTCGCACATTCCCAGTGATTCATTTATATGTGGGGTTTAACGTCCCAAAACCACCATATTATTATGAGAGACGCCGTAGTGAAGGGCTCCAGAAATTTCGACCACTTCGGGTTCTTTAACGTGCACCCAAATCTGAGCACACGGGCCTACAACATTTCATCCTCCATCAGAAATGCAGTCACCGCACCCGGGATTCGATCCCGTGACCTGTGGGTCAACAGTCGAGTACCTCAGCCACTAGACCACCACGGCGGGGACATTCACAATGAAGATAACTGTAAACACATGCACCATCACTCACCTTACTGCACTGCCAGTGGTTGTCCCTCTTATCTGCTTGTGCATCTTTGGTAAATGAACCAAAGTACCCCACTTACTGTACGTAAGCGCTATCTGTCCATGGCGACGGCCATATACCTACTGCACACAGAAACCCTCACTGAGCAAAAAAAGTGGTATCCGCTGCTCAATAAGCAAAACTCAAGAGCACTACTGAGCACGTACGCCACCTCGTGGCACAGCAAGCAAGCCACGAACTATCAGTGCGCTGCGAGTGCATGGTGGCAATAGGTGACCAGTAAAAGAGCGAGGGATTGTGGGATGCGTCGTCTGCTGCCGGCTTCTGGTTCGAGTAAAGCAGACGACGGCGAACCACTTCGCATCCAGCCTCAGATTATTCGGGATTCGCGCGCGAGGTCGCCCATTTATCTTTGTCTTGATAAACCATGGTCGATAGTTCAGTCAATGGCTGATACAATTCGAGCGTGAAAGGCAAATGCATGCATCGATTCCTATGAAACAAAGAAAGCAAAATGAGGTAGGCCGCCGCTCTGAAGAGAGCCAATGCGACAAGTAGACTTTGGGTACCGAACGTTTAAGTCAGAGTGTGCAAAGACCATTTTATCACAGGTACGTACTACGCTCTAATAAAAAGTTTACGCATGAATTTGCTGCGATATTTTATGGGGAAATAAACTGTCGCGCAGGCGCACCTAGCAAAAATATTAGGTAAACGCGCGGGCGAAATCTACCTGCCATACGAGATGAGCGCCGGAAATTGCACGCATGTAATATATGACAAAAACGCGAAAGATTCATTAAAGAGTAAGTTTTTGCTAAGCGCTGGACGAGTTCATTTGTGTTTACCTGGGTTAACTTGTGTGCCAGGATGGCACACAAAGTAAGAACTGCGGTAAACAAGCGCAGGGGCCCCGCCGCGGTGATGTAGTGGCTAAGGTACTCGGCTGCTGACCCACAGGTCGCGGGTTTGAATCCCGGCTGTGGCGGCTGCATTTCTGATGAAGGCGGAAAGGCTGTAGGCCCGTGAGCTCAGATTTGGGTGCACGTTAAAGAGCCCCAGGTGGTAGAAATATCCGGAGCCCTCCACGACGGCGTCTGTCATAATCATAAGGTAGCTTTGGGACGTTAAACCTCACATATCAATCAACAAGCGCAGGGTTTCAAATATTCAGCGCCGTTTATGTCTGACTGTATTGTCTATGTGCCGCCGTGCTTCGCAGCTTGATCAAGATTAGCGTTCCAATAAGCATCTGGCTTCGAATAAGAAATAGGTGGTCCAAATTTCCGAAGCCCTCCACTACGGCGTCTCTCATAATCATATGGTGGTTTTAGTACGTTGAAACCTACGTATCAATCAATCAGTCGACTAAGAAATTCATCGTATAGCGACCTAAAGGCGACAAAAAAAGAATATCTTAACGCGCTCAATAAGTGCTGCGCTTTATGCCGATAGACCGACAATGTCGGCCGAAGCAGCGATACCGAAATTAACTCTTAGCACACCGATACAGTCATCCGCATTCCGTGATATCCTTAAAATGGTGATTTTTATCTGCAGTAACGTATCATACAATGAAAACTGTCTTCTGTATCGAGTGATTTGCTAGCAAAACTGATAGTATACCCTGAGCTACATAAGAGCATTGCAGATCATTTTAGTGCGGTAAAAAAGCTTTCTTATCGTTCATAACTTTCGTAGCTTGTCATTGTCGCAGTCACGATTGAGAGAAACAAAAAAATTAACTTTTAAAGCACTGACATTGCACAGAAAGATGCCTTTTGCAACAGAGCGGTACAAAAATGCACGCGTGCCGCTGCTAACCCGCATGATTCGTCAAACTAGAAGCCGTCGTATCCACAGTTCCCTGCGATTGCCCATAATACCGGTCACCTATTCGGCGTTAAGCACTTTGAGTAGTCGATAAGCATAAAATGAGACGTAGGAATGATGAAGGGCAACTACTTTTATGCGCTTTACCATTTTAGGTAATATGTGTGGGTAGCATACCAGTATCTTTATTCCGAGCATGAATTTACAATCATCGCTGATATTTGCATATAAGGGCAAGCTAAATTCAAGGTATTGTAAGTTACCATTATATTTTTCTCGTTTTCAATTCGATGTGATGTGCAGTACTGACGAATTGAAATGGGACAGTTGGACCACGTGGTTGCTGGTACATGATGCGCAATTGGTGGGTGCTCGAGTAAAGAACTTGTTGGGGTATAGATTGAAGGGGAGAACATCTACGAAGCGGAATTACTCCTTCCGGTCGCCAACGAGTCATCCTGTAGATTACCATGTGCGCACTGCCAGCGTCGAGCTAATAAGCTAGTGCGCATTCGCATGCCGACGAAAATGGCTCCCCAATGCAAACTGCTTCTAATGCGGTGCGAGCAGACGACGCTCTCGTTCTCCGCCTATCGGTGATGCTGCGTATATGCTCTTTAAGAAACACAATTCGGCTAAGAAGTGGGCACATGCGTTCATACACTTAATAAACGTAAACATCTGCAGCAAAACGTATTGAGTTTATTTCGTGGTTTCTGTCTCCCTCTAACACACACACACACACACACACACACACACACTGTCGAAAACCAGTCACAGGCCTGTCAGTCTGCAACAATAAAAAATGGCATAGAATTTTGTTGTTTGGCTCCGAGCAGCCAATACTGCTGCGACACTGCGGGGCAGCCTTTCATAGAGACTATCGGCCACGGATGTATGTGCCAGCTTCTGCTATTCTTCCTCGATGGCAGCCCACAGGTTGTCGAAAGGACACTAATTCTAATACATTAGTTCAATGTCACACCAAGACAGACCTGTGATTTTTTTTCGTCATGACAGAAAGCCAGAAATGAACTCATTGTGCCTTTGTGCAGATGTTTAGTTTACTATGTCTGCAAACGCACGTAAGGCGCCATTTCATAGTCGAATCGTGTTTCTTACTTGCAGAGCCTACATGCCGCATTGCCGAAATGTGCAGAATAAGTGTGTCGTCTGATCGCGCCCTAATTTAAAGTCATCTACACCCACGAGACATTTCCAAGGCATATATAGACTGGTAGCGTAGGCTCCATGGAAGCCCAGGCATTCAAAAAGTGGCGGCTGATCAGCTGCTCATGGGGATTAACGCCATCTCGGGGAGGAGAAATCACTTCCGGCGGAACAAAATATAAAGTGAATGTGACGCAATAGCTGGTAAACAAGTGACATCGTTTGGTGTGCACTTGCCCGAAATTTGAACTCAAATGACTTTTCATGGGTTCCTGATTGCTAAGGACTCGCGCTAAGCCGATCGCCGGCGAGTCATCTACGAGCGCACTTAAAGTCAACGCCACCTAATCTAATACGAACTCCTGACTAAATAGTGATGTTTAAGTGTACTACCGTTCCCATTGCGTCGGTTTTATAAGGAAACTTATTCTTCGAACATTTATTTGATGTTCGCGGCATCTTTCACCAATCGATTAGGGCAACCAACAGCGTACAGCAGCGCATACATACGATATCTGCATCGCGGCATATTTGTTTTACACATACGCAGGTTCTTCAGGATGCACAATTCTTGTGATCTTCTGTTTTAAAAAGAATAAATGACGCCTAGTGACGCCGAGATAATGACATTTTAGTTTTATTCAAGTGTCACAATAACTCAAATTTATTACACTGCACAAAATATTAATACCAACAACAAATCTGTGAACACTCCCTGCGTTATGTTGTCCTATTTTTCAACTATGCTCTGATAAATTACTGCAACCTATGCAAATGAAGACATGCTAATTGTACTGTGATAGATCACTTTGCAATCTGCTCACCGATAAAGCGAATAGTAGGCACTGCACGCTCAAGAAGGAACCGGGCTATAGGAATACTGATGGATGAAAGTCTAGCGGACAGTGCATTCCGAACCATTGTCCTTTTTTCTTATCCAGAAGACATGAGTAGCCGGGCACACGTTTATTGCTACTGAGCTCTTGCACGTCACATTGTTTCCGCAACTACTGACGGAAGCTCTCAGCGGTAGATATAATTCACATCGTTCCGCTTCTCGTTGGACAGTGCACTGAAGACGTTCACCAACGATAAATCCCACGTAACAATTTCACGCACAACAGAGAACGCAAGCAAATGCAGAACACTAAAAAAATGTTAGGGGGTGTGACTTCGCAGACGAATTTTACTAGCGGGCCTTTTCATGTATACTCATGTAGCGTAAATGCTGCACTGATTCTTAATGATGAAAACCGTCACAAAATCTTTGTTCATTACACCTACATGATATTGTTGGGGAAAAGAAATATCACTTGTGAGATCTATTGATTGTTTCGACTTTGAATAACACTTGGCTTTTTTCACTATTAGTGTTTGTTTCCTTCGCACATTGTCACACTTCAATCGCAGCTCCCGTAACTCCCCATGCTGATGTCACTGGTAATAGCTTATGCCACTATGCGAAAGCGCGCTAGCCTATAGCAGTGCCACGCTGGCAGTACGCACTTGGCTAACTACAGGCCGACTCGGTGCGGCCGGAAGCAGCAATCCTCAGATGTTCCCAAGGTCTATTCAAGCTGGCCGCCAAAGTTCGGCCGAAAGTCGGTACAGAATCTATTGCCGGTGACATCAGAATGGGAGTTGTGGGAGCTACGATTGAAGTGCGTTTATGTGTGGAGGGAACAAACACTAATAGTGAAAAAAACCAAGTTTGATTTAATGTTGACGCAATCACTATGCTCTAGAGATCACATTTCTTTCTCCTGAGAATATTATGTATAGGTGTAATGAGAAAACTTTTATGACAGTTTTTTTATCATTACGAAAAATCTTTTTTACCGTCCTGTGCATACGCTATTATTACTCAGCGCAGCCCTTGCATTGCATTGAGAAGCACGTTCGTAAGCTTCATCTGCGATGGCACACCCCCTAAGTGCTTTATAGGCCCATATTCAAAAGCGATCCTCACTGCGTTACCTCGACTTTTCCTCATCGATTGCAAGTCTTTATTGCGCTTGATGTACAAAGCAGGCCAGTAATCATAAACCAGTCTTGTTGTGACCTTTTATCTAGTTACCATCTACATGTAAATGCATCTGCGCATGTTGATGGTACCGAAAGTTGAGAAAAATTTTAGGTAAAGCCAGGTTGGTTTGTGAATACGGGCCATAATGTTCCCCACTAGCTTGCATTCTCTGCTGTACACGAAATTCGGAAGTGCGTAAATCGTTGATGAAAGTCTTGAGTTAAGTGTTCACAGGAACACGGAGCTATGAAGATTACTATTAACATCTAGTGCTTTCGCCGGTGTCTCTGTGAACTATGTGCTGTGCAGAGGTGTAAGCACCCAACGCATGCCTTGTGCCCTATGTTTTCTAGATAAGAAACAAGCGCAATAGTTCGGGATACAGTGCTCACTAGACTTTAGTCTATCAGTATTCCTGCAGCCCGGTTTCCTTCTTGAGTAGGCAGTGCCCACTATTATTCGCGTTATTGGTGAGCAGATCACCAAGTTATTTAGATCGCGCCACAATTGGCATGTCTGCATTCGCATACGTAGGAGTAGTTAATTTGATCATAACGCAAAAAAACATAACACAAGTAGCGTTGACAGACGTTCTTGTGCATAATAGTATAGTGCGTAATGTAATAAATCAGAGTTATTGGGACCATTCAATAAAACTAAAATGTCACAAATTTGTCGTGACTAGTCGTCAATTGAACTGTTAAAACAGAAAAACGAGAGCATTCTGCATGCTAAGGAACTTGCCTATGCGTGAGGCAAATAACGCTAGAAATGCGACAGGTTACGCTGTTGGTCGCTTTAACCAATCTGCGGAAGTTGCCACGAACGCCGAATAAAAGTTCGAAGACTAAGTTTCCTCGCAAAACCAATTCGAAGTTAACGGCCACGCACTTAAACCTTTCTATCTGGTCATGAGTCGATATGATATTAGCTGACGTTAACTTGAAGCGCACTTGTAGAGGACCCGCCAGCGATTGCTTTAGCGCGAGACCTTGCCGATAACGGGTCTTTGAAAAGTAATTTTGAGGTCAAATTTGCGCTAGAGATTACTAAATGACGTCACTCGTTTACTATTTCGTCACATCGGCCTTTTTTTGTCTTCCACCGGAAAGGTCCCCTCCTCACAGAGATGATGCTTAGTCCCATGAGTAGCTGATCAGCCGCCATTTACGGACCGCATAGGCTTCTATGGAGCCCTCGCCACCAGTTTTATCTACACCATCGATGTTCTCCCATCACTCTCCTCAATGCAACACTTTCGTTCCATGGGCAATCATGAGCTGCACCATCTCCAGAGTTATTCCACGCTACGCACGACTTTCAAAAAACATGCCCGCTACCGGCTTCGACGCGTTCTGAGTGTTCCACTCCAACCGATGAGTACTGTACACGCCTTCAATTGAATTCAGTTTTATTTACCAGAAAACAATCTGGAGAGACTCACGGAGCAAAAAGCTGTCGCAGAAGCTTGTTGAAGGCCCAGGGTCCAAACAAGTCTCAGCCCGCCAAAAAAAATTGAAACAGTGCATATAGCAATATTTTAACAGATTTATCGCACGCAAACACTTAACAAGGTTTAAGAAATAACTTATCGGTGTGTGTGAAAAAAACTAACATACAGTTCCGGAACAAAGATAAAGGCAAGAAAATTTATGACCCTCACGTCAAGCTTTCATCACGCCCACGTTTCCTTCTGCCTCTTCGTAGTGAGAACAAACCTAAGACAGCAGTGGCGAATTCAGCAAATCGCGCTCGCACGGTATATTGAACTTTTATGCACCACTTTCAATAACACCACAAATATACCATTGCAACTTAGTGGTATCCAAATGGTGACACATACCTGTTGTTACGATGCCAACCCACAATAACGTGAAATCTTGACGGTGCCTTCTGCAACACCACAAGAAAAGGCGCTCAGAAATATTACGGGAAACAACGCCGGCAAAACGGATCATGAAGGCAGGGCTGCAAAGTTCACATAGATGGGCTAGGTAGACGCAGCGCTCGCCAAGAGTGCATGCAGGAAGAACAATAGCAAGTGCACATGCGTAGCGTTTAAAAACGATAGTCATTCTTGAGGTACTTCTACGCCAATATTTTCGTTTGTTTGTCTCTAATTTTCTCTTAGTCCAAAATAGCCAAAATCTAACCTCGTACGCACCACCCACCAATATTGCTTCTGTTTCAGCGTTCATACTTGTGCAATGGTCAATTAAAAAGCAACTATTGCACATATCTAGGGCACGATAACAGCACGTTAATATTCTGTTTGTGTGTCTTTATAGCATATAGAAGGCGTACATAAATAAATCTAAGGACCGTATTCATCATCACGCTGCACTGACTATGCAATGCTATGCAAAAAAACAAGTGTTTCTAACACTTCGCTAAGACGACTCAGTGGCGGCATCTACCCGTCACTATGCGTTCTACACTTTATCGTCTCCGAGACAGGTGCGCACGCCTTCCTTCGTTTTTCAAGATAACTGCCAGGTAACGCTCGGGTCTCACGTGCCTTAGAGTGCCCCGACAAGAGCTCCCGAGTGGAGCGCGCAGGCATCAAGTAAGGCACTCAACGTGCCTCAATGCGCTCGTTCGCCTTCGCTGCACGGATCGAGGCACTCTAACAAAGCGCCTCCAGAATACAATACACTGATTTTCTAGCGCAGAACATGAAATAAACGTTTTATTCACTCTCTTTAGACGCAAGAGTGGGTGAGTTCACAATAGCGCTTGTGGAATTCTGAACCGTTTTCGGCTTTTTATGCAGTGTTTTGGCCTGCTTCGCCGATCCGGTCATCGACTCATCCAAATTTATTCGCCCTGAAAGCAATGAAATGAACCATCTTTCTTCGACTGAGCTTCAGCACGTGCACAGCTCGGGTCTTGGTGGCATGATCGGACCTATCTATTTCCCTGGAGATAGTCCTGGCCTGTTTATCGCCAGATGATGTTCGACGTGCCGTCATCTATAATGACGCCATACTGGCTGCTCCAATCGTCGATCTATCTGAATCACTGACATCGTCGGAAAGGCATATAAGGGCATCGTAGACGCCTCTCCTCTTTAGTGGGCGAGTTCATAGCAGCGATAGCGGAATGCTGAACCGGTTTCTGCTTTCTTTACGCAGGTACGTTACCTTCCGAATGCCAAGTGTATTCGTGCAGATAGTCCTCTCCTGCTGCTGTTGTCTCGCTCACGCAGTTTGCCTTGTACCTCTGATATTTTTTTGAATGAATAAATGATCTTTATTGCACTCATATCTTATACAAAATAAGCACAAACTGTATGGTCCCATAGCCAAAAGCTAGTGCGGGTCCCATTGAAAGTATACATAAGTGAAACTGTGATAGTTCTAATTAAAAATAAACAGAAGTAAACAATTCAAATTTAGTATACAAGAAGTAATGTTTATCTGCTAACAGTCACTTGAATTCGATGGAACGTAGAAAAAAGGGAAAGTACATAACTCGTAGTAAACACAAATATTTGGTGATTAGTGGCGTACAGAACTAAAGAATGATACTTGTAATTGCAATATCAATAGTAGTTCTCTTATATGCTTAATATACAGAACAGGTATTGAAACATCTTTCAAAGAAAACACTAAACACATAAAGGGCAATATATATACATAATGAGAAATTACAACCTAAAGTATCAGTCAACTCAAGGAGAGAAAATTATTTCAAAGTAGTATTTTTTCAATGATCTGGAAAAGTTCTGGGTATTCTTTATATAACGCGGTATGCCATTCCAAACTTTCACTCCGGTATATTGTAGTACACGTTTGCTATAGACGTTTCTTATGGGCGGTATATTGAAGTTGTTAAAAGTTTCGTTCCTTGTTTGGCGTCGGGGAATACACAGTAGTGAAATTGGGAATGGTTCATTGTTCCTAACGACACTGTTAATACAAGTAGCTAATTTTCGTTCCCGCACAAAATCAAATGGTAAAATATTTAACCTAAAAAAAGTGGTTTGCTATGTTCGTAGTAAGGTGAGAAAGTAATCGTACGTATAGCCCGTTTTTGCAGCCGTCGTATTGGCTCAAGATAAGAGTCATACCTCGAACCCCAGAACTCTACACAGTACAGAAGGTGGCAGTTAGCTAAAGCAAAATACAAAATGCGCAAAATTGTAGCGTCAAAATATTCCCGTGCTTGCAAAAGGACGTAACAACTCGAAGCTGGTTTCGAACTGACTGTTTCTATTTGACTCTGCCAATTTAAACAGCTGTCTAGAACAACACCTCGGTAAGTAAAATAATCAGCACATTCCAGGGAGCAATTATTGATGTAGAGTTCGATATCATGTGGAGTAGGATTAGTACGGGAGTGGATAACATATATTTTATTTTTTTGGCATTGATGGTAAGCCTGTTAGCTGTAAACCAATCGGCAAGCTTAGCTAGCTCAGTATTCATCTATTCTTCTATGTCTGACAGATTTTTGCTGGTAATAATTAGGGCAGTGTCGTCAGCATACATAAGCATCTCGGCAGTTGTTAGTTCTAGAGGCAAGTCATTTATGTATAGTAAGTAAAGTAACGGACCTAATACGGAACCTTGTGGCACACCTGTTTGGATGGACTGGAGAGAAGAAGTAATGTTACTAATAACTACCATCTGTTGTCGACCCTGAAGGTAACTCTGAAAAAAATTCGACATAGTGTTGCGAAAGCCATATCTACGTAATTTGTAAAGTAATATGGCATGGTCTACTGTGTCGAACACTTTTCTGTGGTCCAGAAAAACCACTGCGGCGAATTTGTTATTTTGGAGGGCAGTATTTAAAACTTGGCTTAGTGTGAGCACTGCTGTACTCGTAGAGCGCATTGGCCGGAATCCATGTTGTTGCGCACATAACACATGATATTTGTTCAAAAAGGAAAGCATACGTTTCAAATTAATTTTTTGAAGATATTGTTAAGTACACTCAGTACAGAGATCGGGCGGTAGCAAGAAGGATCGAACCTATCCCCCTCTTTGTAAACAGGGGTGACTTTGGCTATCTTGAGTATTGATGAGTATTGACCGGCATATAATGAGTGGTTGAATAGGTTACATAATACTTCTCCAATTAAATCAATGTTCTCTTTTATAACGCGCGCTGGAATCTCGTCATGACCCGGCGCTTTGCTAATTACTAGTTTACTCACAGTAAGCAGAATTTATTTAATGTCTATGTTGTTTATAACGAAGCTATTTGGTAAGGACGTTGGTTCATACAGCGTTTTGTTAGGAATAGGCAGCATTTTGGCTAATGAAGGACCAACATTTGTAAAATAAGTATTAAAGTCATTGACAGTGCCTTCAGTGACATTGTCGGGTGACGTTTTTTCAGCACGAGTATGCCCGATCGCTTCGTTTAATATTTGCCAAGTTTTGCACGAGTTACCGGAGGCTTGCTCAATAAGCTTCGAATAATATTCTTTTTTACATTTACGTGACATAGCTACTGATTTGTTACGAGAAGTTTTTTACTCAGCATACATAAGCATCTCGGCAGTTGTTAGTACTAGAGGCAAGTCATTTATGTATAGTAAGTAAAGTAAAGTAATGATGAGCATTGTGCTTATCACGTTCCCACTTATGATATCAGTACTCTTTAGCCTTAAGCGCCCCTAATAAACCTTGGGTCATCCAAGGACAGATTAGTGTTTCATGTAAGCATCTACGGATGACTTTTTTTGAGGTATGTACGGCTTCCGTAATAACAATAGTTAGATTAGCAAACTCCTGGTCTTCTTCATCATCATAAACCTCATGCCATCTAAAAGAGCGTAAGAAATAACGAACCTTGAGTAATCAATTTTATTAGAAGTAACCTTCCTCTGATGTTTTATTATAGGCCCTCCATCCACAGTGACAAAAGTTGGCATGTGATCAGTGACAGGCTCACTAAGAACACCTGCTGTTATGTTGTTAGGAATATTTGTGAGGACATGGTCCAACATCGTTTCTGTTGTACTTGTTACTCAAGTAGGCACAATGATCAGATTGCGGAAATTATATGATTGTATAAGGTAAGCGTAGTCTTTGTATCTAGCACTAAAGGCATCAATAATTATATCCCCAAGAATAATAGCCCTGCTACGACCATTCCTTGCCAGGGTAGACAGAATGCCCTCAAGTTTATCCAAAAACTGCTTGTATCGGCGTTTGGCGGCCAATACACCACCAACAACAGAGCATTCTATCTTTACAAAAAGTGCTTCTATATATGGGAGGCTGCATGGTAATTCAGATAGTAAAGATAAGCGAAGTCAATTCTTTACGAAAAAAGCAACGCCTCCACCGCGAGAGTTAGATACACGTGGCTGAGATATCACTTTATAGCCAGGTATGGTAACTGTTTCATCCTTTCTCGGCCATGTTTCTGTAGCTGCTATGACGTCATAATGTTTGCCTTGCCGCGAGATAGACGAGAGAAGGAGATTAAGATTTTTTCTTATACTGCGTGTATTACAGTGGAAAAGAGTTATATTTCCTTTCGGGTTTGATGTGTAAGACTCAGCCATAAAAATAGGTTAATTTATTTTATTAAGGTCATCAATACCCGACACATGTAGTACTCGGGAGTTATCACTTTTACGCATTAGTATCTTTCCATCGGATACCCATGCAAACTTCCAGTTCTTCTCTCGTTTTACCTGTATTGCCTTACCCAGCAAGACTTTGTTCTCTGCACACAAATGTTTGTTCACATACACCGGCGTGTTATTTTCAAAACCAAGCATTGAAGTGTCAAGGCGGTGCTTTTAGCTGCTCTCAGAAAGTTGTCTCTCGAAGTCCGTGACACAAATTCTGTCCTTTTACTTTGGCATTATGGTTTGCTTTAGCAAGCATCTTTTTCCGGCAATGTAGAGTTGAACCCGGGCCTCGGAAGTTAAACAAGACTTACACTCGTTTACGTGGTTCGTCCTTTGCCGACGAGACGGGTCATTCTGATTCTGCGCAAGTCGACCTAAATTCAGGGACTCAATGCTTCCTGATTTATTTAGGGTCGAAACAGCATATCGCGAAATATAGCTGATATCAGCAAGTTCCATGAAATGGTAAATTTATGATTTGATGCTTCAGAGACTCGTGTCACCACATTAGAATCGCTTTTTTATTCCGCGTTCACTACCAGCCTCCAGTAATAGTGTGAATAGCGATATCCAGCAGCTACAGATTAGGATCAATCAACTCGATATGCTTTACACCACTCTTAAAACTCTTAACCACACTTTAAAACCACTCTCGCCGTAACAACTTGATGCTGCATGGTCTCGCCGAGGCACAGGATGAAACCACCAACTTTTTTTGTCTAACCTCATTGTTACTGAATGGTTCAAAGTAAATTTACAAATTGATGGCCCAAATATTGGAAAGTGTCACAGATTGGGACATCGGCAGGCCGATCGACCGCGTCCCATTATAATGAAGCTGCTCGACTATCGCGAGAAAACAATAGTCCTTGAGAACTGCAATAAACTCAGTGTCACCCCGCCGTCGTAGTCTAGTGGCTAAGGCACTCGGCTGCTGACCAGCAGGTCGCGGGATCGAATCCCGGCTGTGGCGGCTGCATTTCCGATGGAGGCGGAAATGTTGTAGGCCTGTGTGCTCAGATTTGGGTGCACGTTAAAGAATCCCGGGTGGACGAAATTTCTGGAGTCCTCCACTACGGCGTCTCTCATAATCACATGGTGGATTTGGAACGTTAAACCCCACATATCAATCGAAATCAAGATGGTTCAACCCTTGAATCGTCCAGAAATTTCCACAGGCGTGTAGGGGAGATGCTCCGGTATCGGTGGACTCCAGTTTCACTGAAATCGGACCATTTTTCTTGTTTTTACGGCCACTTCTTCGTTCGCCCGTGTGGAGCCTTCGCTACCGCTAGCGTCCAGTAGAGGAGCGGCGGCGCGACGCCGGGAGACGCTCGCCCGAAGACGACAACCACGGCGTTGCCGCGGTTGCTGACGGCTATGGACTCGACTGGGGAGTCGCAAACAGCGTCCGTACGACAATCCGAACCAGGTTTGGGTGAAGAAGTCATGGACCTTTGCCGCGCAAAACCGGGATGAAGCAGCACTGCCTGGGAACTGCAACGCGGCGTCCACGCACGCCGCCGCAGATTTTTCCGCCCCAACGGAGACCGACCGCACAGAGGAGGGGATGGCAAATATCCCAATCGCTCAGAGCGAAGAAGAAACAGGCAAAGGAGCGGAATTTCAACAAGGAGGGGACTTCTCCGCAGGCAGCAGACCTACGACGGACAACCAGCCAAAGCGCCGGGGTCGACCTACAAGACGGAGGCCCCCAGCACTACCCAAGGACGATCTGAAAGTAGTCTTCCGACCTCACCAGGGGACTGCCTCTGAAGAGTGTGACCACCCAAGCGATCTCCGACGCTATAGTGGAGGCTTGCCAAGGAAAAGTCAGGTGGGATCAGTTTATTCTCCGCATCCGACCGGGGTCCAACATTGCGCTAGCGTCGACTCCAGACACGACCGTCGCGATGGCGATGAGAGGCGTCACGTCTTTGAATATCAACGGAAGACCACACCCGGTCAACGTCTACGTTACGGCAGGTGAAGGAACCAAAAAAGGTGTTATTCACGGTATAGAGCCGCACACCCCCGTCTGAGACCATCAAAGCGAGCATCCCGTTTTCGCACCCAGAGCGTGACGCTGGTCGACGCTCGGATGTTGGGAGACTCTCAGAGTGCCGTCTTGACTTTCTTCGGGGACATTTCTACCAAGATATGTTTACTACAGAGGATGTGAGAAGGAGTGTATTCTTTTTCGTAACACCGTCCAATTCTGCCGGGCGTGTGGGGCGGTTGGCCACCGCACCGACGTGTGTCCGCAGCCAGACTCACCCGTGTGCCATACCTGTGGAATGCGCAACCCCGAAGTAAACCATAATTGCACTCCGACATGCGCAATTTGCACGGGAAACCATATCACGGGAGACCGCAGTTGTCTGAAAACGCCTCAAGCCTATTCGCAAGCAAGCAGCGAAACCACCCAAAAAACCCACATAAGCCAGCCCCTCGCTGGTTTCAGTCGGAGGAAGAGGAATCAGAATGGGAGTACGGACGAGGCGGGACCCGAAAGAGCCGTTCCAGAACCCGCACGCCGTCGAAAAACCGTGCCGTGGAGACAGGACAACCAGGACAGCGGCATCCAAAGTCGACTTCGACGCCGAGAGCAATCTCCCAGGACAATCCGAACGCGCAAGCCCTTCCGAGAAGCAAGCCACCGGGGGCGTGTCCTGCACATAGCAACCCACAGGCGGACGCGGTAAGCTATGCGCAAGCCGTATCTCCCACTACCAAACATAAACCCGTTACACCAACGATCACAGAACACCCAGAATACAAGCGGGTAGTAGCTGAAAACAGACAACTTAGAACAGAACTACAGGAGGTTAAGTCTCGAATGGCGCGCCTGGAGTCACTACTAAACCAGTCGAGCAACACACAAAGCCCGGCGAGCACACCTGTTGTCTCGCAGCCCGTTGCGCAGCCCGTGGAAACGCAACCACACAAACACCGCCGATAGCGTTCCTAGTTCAACAAATTCAACTTGTTTTTGCCAAACTAGGCCAGATGGAACGCACCATAAGCGACTTGAGTCAGGCGCAGAATCCTCGCAAGAGATCTTGTCAGAGCCCGGGTGCCCCCACCAGACAACCTAAAGAAAGTGGAATAACAGATTCCGAGAATACCAATCATGGCTAGACACCGTAACAATAAAAAGACCGAGCAAACGGAAATATGGCAGTGGAACTGCTGCTCATTGAGAACAAAACTTGAAATTTCAAACAATTATTGGAGCATCTCCAATCCCTCCTGATATAATCTGCCTTCAGGAAGTAGGCAAATTTCAGATAAATCTGAGAGGGTACATAAGACATGTTAACCCAAAGTACCCACAAGTGGCGACATTTACCAAAAAAGATATAGCATTGAGTGTCAGCTACGTGAGCAATGAGGCAGTGCAACACCAGATAATAACAGTGTGGCCCAAAAAACGTGGAGGACCAAAAACAGTGGGGGTCAATATATATAGCCCACCTAAGGAGAGACGAGCCGACTTTGAGAACATTATAGCACATGCGATGGGTTTATTGAAAGAGAAAGACAGGTTAGTTATCATGGGGGATTTTAATGCGCCACACAGAAATTGGGGATATAAGCAGGACAGCCCTAAGGGCAAACTCCTTGTAGACCTTGTTGAACGGTATGATCTCTGCCAACTTACAACCAGACCTACCGACACGGGTCGGGAATAGCTTAACAAAAGACACGTCACCGGACTTAACGTTTACAAATTCTGAAGGAAACGTCTCATGGGCGCACCTCGGAGAAAACTTGGGAAGCGACCACTACATTCTCGGAATAACTATTAATGCCGCCACGACAAGAAGAATGGGGAAAGCGACAATATCTGATTGGAACAAATTTAGGGAGAACGTAGGAGACCAAGGGGAAATAATAGATCTAGTAACTGGGTGACACAGATAAAGGAGGCACACAGGAAAGTGACAAAGGAAATAGAAACAAGCGTGGAAATCCCAGCAGTCGACAAGCACCTGCTACATTTGTGGGACGCGCGGAGAAGCCTCACAAAGCGATGGCGGAAGCAAAAGCTTAATCGCAAATTGAAGATAAGGATAGCTCAGTTGTCACAGGAAGCCAATGACTACGCACGTCAACTAAAAAAGTAACTGGAGGCAATTTAGTAACTCACTTAGAGGGACGTTAGGAACCAAAAAGACCTGGCACATCCTGAGGAGTATGATCGATCCAGGGGCAAAAAAACAATGACGAACAGGGCTTTAAGAATTCTGGAGAATGAATTTAAAGGTAACGATGACGCACTTATCTACGAAGTCAAGAAATTATATGTCGGACAAGACGCATGTGAAGTGGTACATGGCAAATATGCAGGAAAAGAACAACCAGAGTTAGACGCTCCCATAACATTTGAAGAGGTTTATGCGGCGGCCCAGTCTTTCAAAAAGAATACCGCCCCAGGACGAGACAAAATAACAAACTCTATGCTTAGAAATTTGAGTGATGCGGCCCTTCGACGAATCACGGATTTCTTTAATGAAAAGGTATGGGTAGATGGAGGAAACCTTCCAGTAGAATGGAAGGACTCAAACATCATGTTAATACCAAAACCAGGGAAACCAAGAGATATTAAGAACCTCCGACCAATCTCCCTTACCTCATGCTTGGGTAAGCTTTTGAAAAAACAATTTGACTAGATTGACAGACTATGTAGAGAGAGAGGGTCTGCTACCGGTGAATATGTTCGGTTTCCGACCACATGTATCGGCCCAGGATGTTTTCCTGCTGTTGCAAAATGACGTCATGAACCCAACAGAGGTTCAAGCGACGAATTCGTACTAGCACTAGATATCAAGAAAGCATTCGATACAATATCACACAAGGTGATAATGGAAGGCCTCGAATCGATTAACTGCGGCCAACGAATATATGAGTATGTCCGGTCATTTCTGACAAGCAGGAAGCTACCATTTCTTTAGGCTCGGTTACATCTGAAACCTTCGACTACCCAAATAGAGGCACCCCCCAGGGAGCCATGCTATCCCCGATACTATTTAATATCGGCCTGAGAAAGCTCGCATGTGAGCTGGAAATATAAAAGGTCTAGGAGCAGCTCTTTACGCAGACGATGTCACCTTATGGACAAAGGGTGGCTCTTATGCGGACAAAGAAAACGCCCTCCAGGAGGCAGTAGATAAAATACAAGCTTTCGTGACAGCTGCAGGAATGCAATGCTCGCCGGAAAAAACTGAAATGGTTAGAATTAGGGCAAGATACAAAGAAAAGGACTTAATACCGGTAGCAGTACTGCTGGATGGGAGACAAATCAGGGAGGCAGATGTAATACGCGTGCTTGGCATGTGGATACAAGGAAATTCGGGAACGTCACACACACTACAAAGGCTACGGGGAACACGGCGAATGTGGCCCGGATGATCAGGCGGATAGCAAATAGCGAAATGGGACTAGAGGAGAAAGAAACCATTGCACTCGTTCATGCATTTGTGATCAGCCGAGTTACGTACGCGCTACCGTACCAGACAATGACAAACCAGGAGACAAAGCAAATAAACACAATAATAAGGAAAGCATTCAAAGCAGCATTGGGGATTCCGGAAAATGCCAAAACCGAGAGGGTAGAGAAATTGGGCATATACAATACCTTTGAGGAGTATGCGAATGCGGTGCTTTTATCTCAAAAGGAAAGGCTCAATTCAAGCTATCATGGGAGAAGAATTCTGGAAAAGATGGGATATACATTGCGACCGCTATATTGTGACGAGGAAACGGTGCTAATAGATGCGGAAAAACGCACACATTTAACTGTGGCGCCTATTCCCAGAAATATGCATCCGACGTATCACGCAGGAAGGAGGAAAGCGAGAGCAGACTCCTTACGCAAAGCATTTCAGAATAGCTCAGAAGCCGTCTTTACAGACGTAAGTAAAGCGAGCAGAGGGTCACATGTAGTGGCAATTGTAGCACAAAATCACACCACAATGGCGTCGGTTAAAACTTGTTTCACACGAGTGGCAGAGGCGGCAGCAATAGCCATAGCCATATCCAACGCAGAAATCAGGGGAGAATCAGTGTTGTGCTCTCCGATTCACAGGCGGCATGCCGAATGTTTCTCCGAGGAACGCTACCTAAAATAGCGTATAAATTTTTGATAAAAACCATAACAGGAGACCATCACATTATATGGTGTCCTGCTCACGAAGGTTTGGAGGGGAACGTCGTGGCAGACCGTATAGCTCGAGGCATCACCAACCGAGCGACGGCAGGCCACGACGTTGAACCTCTTTCCAATTCGCGTGACATCCTCCTCCAACAAAGGAAGCAACGAAAGGAATATGGGCTTCCACATAAGGACTTGGATAGCCAGCAAAGCAGGGATTGGAGACGAATACAAACCAATAGCTTTTCCCAATTTGTACCATCTAAGTAGAATATATCCCGCAAGATATAAAGACACCTGTCCGTGGTGTTCACAAGTACCAACACTCAGCCACATAACATGGGAGTGCACCCAGAGGCCCACACACATCGACAGCCCACACATCACGAAGCAACCACACATGTTTCACAGGCAGTGGGAGGCATGGCTTGCGGACGAGGACAAGCAGAGCCAAATAGCTTTGCTTGACCAGGTCCAGCGAGCCGCTCGTGCCAGCGGAGCCCTGGACTGAGGGCCCGACCAAACTGCCTGCATTTCAAAAAAAAATTTTTTTTCTGAATAAAGTTTCTTCCTCCTCCTCGAAATCAAAACTTTAAGTGTCT
>WOVY01016138.1:0-17911 GCA_013436015.1 Rhipicephalus annulatus
GCGTGCATCGCGGTGAAGTGAGAAAAAAAACACTGGCTTGAGGCGGGTTCTTTACATGCACAACAACAGTAGATTTCGAAGTGTATTTGGCCTAGAGGGAATACGCTGTCACCCACGTCCTTCTCTTTAATAATAACGCGCGGCCTCTCGTTCCTCATGTAAATTGCTTGGCGTGTTGATAGAGTGACACTACGAAGACATTCGTTTGCAGGTCTATCGAGAAGCTGCTACAGATATTCGTTGCTTCTCATTTGGCATCGCTATCATAATCAGTAGCGGTGGCATTCCCTACGAGTAGCCTAAGATATGCCAGAGTGAGTACAAGCTGAGCGATCGAGTGACGTGCGCGACGTAGGCACATAAGTTCTGCTCCGAAACCGGCTCTTTGAGCTGCACACAAATGCTTACAAGTTACGATTATTGTTATATAGTCCACACATGAACTCTTCCAACCGTCATCATCTATTTTTCACTGCATATCTGCGCCGACTTCGATGTTTTTGGCAATCGTTGCAAACGGAGCGACGAGTCTTGCGGCAGAGTCCACACAGGCGTGCGCACAGCGTTTCGTAGCACCTTGGTAGCACAACCTACTTGGTAGCGCGCCGTCTTCCCATTCATCGTAGGCGGTTTGCCAGTACGCATGCGAGCGTCAACTTTGTTCTCGCTTTCGTCGCGGCGTCTTCATTCAGCTGTGTTCCCGCCCGACACGCGAACCCCTGCAGCATCTTCCTGGGCGCGGCCATGTTTGCTGACGACATCACGCATGAACCAATGAGCGCGCAGCTTCTGAGAGCCTTGTAAGAACGCCTGTGGCAGTGCATTGTGGGGGAGGAGGTCTATCCGCTCGCCTTTTTGGCATTATTGGCATTCTTCAAATTATTGAAAAAAAATAAATTTTTATGCTCGTTTTTATAACTGAAAAATGCGCCAGAAATTGCCAAAGTGCTAATTGACGACATCTCCATTTAATTTATACTGCCACCTATATTGAGAACATATTGAAAACTCAGTACCAAACAATTGTTACTAGATCAAATAATGTTAAATTTAAAAATTATAGTTTCTGCAGAAAAATAACAAAATAAAGTTTTTAGTACAATTGTCACAGTGTTTGCCTTACTTTGCTGCAACAAGTTCAGTAATGTTGCCAGATTTTAGTAAAATTTTTCTTCAATAAATTATTTTTAGAAGGTTTTAATATTATACAATCGAACGCTTTCTAAAGTTTCACCTGTGTACGCAACATCGAACATTTTTTAGAACGTTAAGTCCTCAAACTATTAAGCGTGTTGGCGTGGGCCGCGCCTGCTGCTCACGCCGCGATAACAGCACGGGGCCAAACGAAAAAGAATTATCGTTTAACAAGAAGGTGAAGGAAGCTGAGACCGATATGTGGAGAAGTGCCATGATTAAGAAGTCCGCACTAGAGATCTATCGAACTTTTAAGTAGGAAATATCCAAGGAAAGGATCTATGATAATACTCGGGGTAGTTTCTCTACTGTTTGAGGCACAGGACGGGAGTAATGCCAACCAAAGACATATCGGCTGCCAAATACGAAGGGGTAGGACACGGTATGCAATGCAATGTGGAGAGGAAGAAGAAACTGCCGAACATTTGATAATCTTCTGTAAAGGGCTTCACCCTATAGTTCAGGATGATGGCGCCGAGTTTTTCCAAAGCACTGGGGTTTAGGGACAGGGAGAGCAAAATAGACTTTAAGCAGGTAGATTTAACTAGAAGAACGTTATATGATTGGTGGCTTAAGTCAAGGAACGAGTGAAAATTAAACCCTTCACTGCAAAGTTACGAATCATCAACCTCCCTATTTAAATAAAAAATAAATCTAGTTTTGGTTCATTAAGTATAGGGCTTGGTGGCGCTAGCCACTGCCCAATTTAACGGGTACAGCCATAATCACTTATCCATTCATCCAGCCACCGGGGTCCGACACCCACACGGAGAAAGGAACCTTCCTTCCTCTGTGGACTCCCAGGTCACCGCTGCCATAGAGTTTCCCAATATACACTAGAAAGAACTCTGGCGCTAGTGTCTATGGGAGCTGCAACGCACAGCGCTTCAGCGAGCATGGGAATGATGGGTAGAGGGTAGTACACCACGGAGGATCCTTCCTCCGTGGTTAGTACACACATTGTTTAAACTTCGTACTTCTGGCCCTGCTCTTGGCTCTGTGTGTGTTCGTGTGGCTTGAAGCTGTTTTCTCACGAAACAAAAAATCAGCAAGTGCTCAGCGATTGCGCTTCCCCACCTATTTTTTTCTAATTTACTTTTGTGAAGTTGGGTCACGAAGTTTAAAAGGCTTGAATATTTCTTTTAAAACAAAATCAAAACACAGCAATAAACGAAGCCGCAAGTACAATTGTCGCCACCCGCAAGTACGAAGACTAGGCAAATGTGTGTACTACTACCACGGAGGAAGGAAAAGGTAGAAGAGGGCCCTGACGTTACAGTGTACTAGAAGGGGGCAGTGAAGCGGGCGGCAGCTTCCGCGTGACTCCGGCGGCGTCACCAGCAGCGGCGGCGCTGCGATCGACCAATCTTGAAGAGGAGCACGCGAAACGTAGCATCCACTGCAACGCTCGCGTGTGCTTGACGCGCGCCTGTGGCTGTGCTTCAGGTGTTTGCGCGTAAGCACTTCGCTTATTTAGTCTGTATTATCTGCTAAGGGACCAGAAACTACAAGACAGATTGGTTTTCCCATAGATGCAGAACGCATTTTGGGAAAGTTACTGGCGGCTTGAATAGATCCACGCTCTCGAAAACACGGACACTTTCCATCGCAGTTGAGCCCCATTAGAACATTTTTGAACCGTTTTAACAATCAGGATCGAGTTTGTTTAGCCCACAGAATTTGAAAGCGCAGACGAATCTCTGATAGAGAGCGAGTAGATTCGGATCTTGGGTAATCGCAATAGGGATGCCGTGTGAGAGGAGCATAAACGTAGCTAGTTCGCCACAACTATGAAACGCGCTCAGTCTCTTGCAACCCCTGTCAACATAGTATGCAAGGCCTGAAAAAAAATTTTTTTAATGATCGCGAAAATGAACGTCACGCAGAATCAGCTGTACTCGTTGCTGAAACAGCTATAATAAAACATTCGTGCACGAATTTGAAAAGCAATATACGCCCACAGCAAACAATTTGTTTTGAAAAGGACACTGAAATTTACCAATAGAAATCGTGCCCCAAACGCAAGTCAAGCAAGCTGAAAAAGAGGATTAGCACACCACTGATGCAGAAAGCCAAGTGGGAACTTCCTTAAACTGGCAGAGCAGCCGATTGTATTTATAGTGGCCGTGCACGCTGCGGCGAGCAGTTAAACGAGCTGCAGCATTTCACAAAATGGACACAAGGTCATGGTATCTGTAATCTGTGATTTAATAGTGACAATACATCACAGAATTTGAGAACACACACATGAGGCGCAGGGCATTGATATATGAAATTGTTTTTCACACTAATGCAATGAGAACATTACCCTGTAATGGGCAGAAAAAACAACTGAAACTACTATACAAAAGGGAAGCCGCTTGCTTTGATTCAGCAAATCCTCACAGCTGGCAAGGTAAATCTCAGAAAATAAATAAACAGCAGGCGAGGCAGGCAAAAGCATTTTGCATGTTAAGAGAGCTGCCATGCACCTAGTTTAGCATCTTAGTTTGAGGTGCTTGGCTGAATTTACGTTTCCTCAGCAGATTTGACTTATTCTCGCCTTTCACAAAAAAGTGCAATCGCATAGTAACGTAAAACCCAACAATGCATGCTGTTAGGCTCTTAGCGTGAATTTCGCAGCCAACCTGCAATGGGGAAGCATGATGAATCATGCGCAACACATTCATAACACTCTCGCTATGAAGTTTGCGTCCACTGAAGCAGTTTGTAAACACATCTTCAAGACGTGAGATGAACTTCAGCAGTTCAAGTGAGGGGTAATACAGGCTACCCAGGTCGATGTGCTTGATGAATTCTGCTGCAGGCATGCGACGCCCATCTTGTGCTGAAAGCAGAAGGCAGTCAGTACAAGCAGGGCAACTGCTTGGTAAGACGCACCTCTTGGCAACGTAGCCGGCAATGTGACATATCAGCCTCGAGTCGCTTCTTCTGACATTGTATGGATGTTCTGCAGAATTTCCTGACGTTGACTCGTTGGCAGGAGCTTGCTTGTTCAAGTACAAATTCACTGTGTCCATCAGTTTTTTTTTGCCTGTCAATTCACTGTTTTCAATGCTGAGCAGGGAGCTGATTGTATCTGCAGTTGAATTTCCACCTGTTACGCTACGGGCAAGGTTATAAAACGACAGGCAGTTCACTGTGAGGAGAAACTGCTGCGGGGTCGGGTGTGTATTGCAGCCTGAAGACATCCTTACAATTCCAAAAAAAATTCCGCCATATCCACGAAGTGAATGATGATGAGTGGGCGAAGCTCCGGAGGTAAACCTGGTAAACCATGAATCCTCTGTACATTTTGCCCACTCGATTTCATTACATCGCTCCCCCTAGCGTACGTCGCCGTACTAAATCGAACGATTGCCTTCAACCAATGACACGCGCCATATGTGACATCATTCCTATTTTATAAGATCTCGCGTCTTTCATCAACTACAAGTACCGCGTTCTAGTTTATAACATCTTGCATCTTTTCATCATCAGCTACAAGTACCACCATCTAGTAAACACTACAAGAACTAAACGAGAGGTGGCTACATACAGGAGACGGTACCGCCATCTAGTGAACACTGCAAAAACTAAACTAGAGGTGGCTACATACAAGGACGGTACCGCCATCTAGTGAACACTGCAAGAACTAAACTAGAGGTGGCTACATACAGGCTACAGGGGACGCACAGCCCACGCCCTAAGGAGCTTCGCCCCTAAAAAGTTCTCAACTTTGTCTTGGCTGAGTCGAGATGTCATCAGGTACGTGTATCCCACTTTCTTGTGTAGGTAGTCGAGGAGCTCAAGAGTGCTGGTAAGGGTTACTCTTAGCCCTTCTGCTGTGGATTGGCTGAGGAATTGCTTTTTGTCTGTGTGGTCCTCCCACTTGTTTAGGAACTCAAGCATTTCCTTTATGACTCCTACACTAGGAGAGTTTGGCTGGACGGCTTCTGCAGTATATCTGCCAGTCATAACAGCAATCAGAGCTTTCATCTTTTAAAAAACTTTCCGTGGCATCGATGTTCCCAAAGCGTCTTTGCAGATGTGTACGATAAATGAAAAAGGCCCGAAGTGGACTGTCCCCAAATATCTGAAAAGCATAACTTGCCCTCATTTTCTCGAAATTATTGGGCATTAAGTGAACAGCAGTAATACTTGGCATCGCTTTCAGGGTGACAGAATCACTGTCAAGTTTGAACGCTTCTTTAACAAACTGCAGTGAAACTTGTCCCTCAGGTGTGTTAAATGTGGTATTCAAAAGTCGGTTGCGCACATTCTTTACAAGGTGCGGGAAATATGAGAAAAAGTGAATAAAGCGGTTGCTGTCAACAGGATGCACAGCCTTGCAGACAACTTCAAGCGTGTATATTGAATTTTCTCTACATCGCCCTGTTCCATGATGCCGCATCACAGGTCAGGAAGTCTACAAACAAACCTGCTTTCTCCGCCAGCACTGTCGCCTCGAGCACAATCTTAGCTAAAAGGTCGCCTTTGACATTTTCGTGACTTGCAAATGTTCCAAGCACCTGTGTCCAGCTACCCACAAGTGGCACGAACATTACGACAAGCCCGTGATTGCATAGGAGTGAGTGCTGTTCTTTAGGAGTGTACTGCGCCAAATCCACAAAGCCTTCAACTTTGCCATCTGCACTTACTGACAGGTTTTCTGACAACTTCCTCTCATCTACGACAATACCTCCATGCCGATGGAAGCTGTCAAATCCAGCCACTTTTTTTTCAGCGCGCTCAACATCTTTTTATTAAAACCATAGCCAGTTCTGTATTGAGCCGTGTATTTTCGGATGGTTGTCTCACTTGGCAAAGCAAGAATGTTTTGCTTTCTCATATATTGGTACAACTTCGGGCTTCTTATCTTGAGCAGAATACACTCCAGCATCCAACTGCATCCCGCAAGGGCTCTTCCTTTTTGCTGATTCGAAGCACTGTCTGACGGCAAATTGTTGTTTTGGTGACAGCAAGCTTATCTTTGATAATACTTCTTCAGCCGTCGCAGCAGATTCATCCTTCAACCTACGAACATCTTTTGCTAGGTTCCCCAGCCTCATCATGAGCCTCTTGTTCCTGCGGGCGCACACCTTCAGCATTTCACAGTACTACTGCAAGCCCTTGATGTCTTGTGTCGTTTCCTGATCCGCGACTGCCTTGTGATGAGGGCCTTTCTCAAGTACTTACAGCTGAAGCAGGGCGTTCCGTCTTTCTTGATGCTTCCAAGGCACTTGACACTAAAAACTGCTCCCGACTTCAACTCAAGCTGGCGTTGCAAATTCACAGTAATGTTGGCTGTCAAAGAATCACCGTGTGTTCCCGCCCCATTGCACAAATGCAGTAGAGATGCTTGGTCCAATACCGCTTCTGCGTCCAGCATCGTAAAAACAGTAGCCTCTGCTACTGATTTCCCTTGAACAAAAGTTCTCGAGTGGATACCACTGTCGGCGCTCACAGTAAAAAAAACACAGCCTTTTCTAATTTCACTTCACCCGTGGAAGCATTAAGTGAACAAGACGTAAAGCACACACCGTCAACCTCCCGAAGTTCGTGAAATGTCCAGTACCTGTTGGGGAGTTTCACATCCCTCAAAGCTGCAATCGTTGCAAGGGCGTCGTCGTTCGCCGTGGGCTCGTTGAGGACATCAGATACGCTTGAAGGAGACCTGTTCCGCACAGCTGGCTCGTCCGTAGTTGACAGCCGTCGCCTTTTTCGTGGCACAGCATCCTCTTCGGATCTCTTCCTTACGTTCCTCTCTGAAGGCAAGCGCTTGCTCAAGTGCGGGGCAACGTTAAGCAAGATGGTGGGAACAGCGTCGGGTGTTAGCGTTGGCGTCCCGCGAGGAATCCGTACCTTCATGCCGTTGATGATGTGCACATAGTCCCTAACGATGAAACGCTGCTCGAAATGTAGTTCACACACTGCAGAGTCCGGTGTTAGTCTCTTGTCGCCTCTATGCAAATAACGTTCTCAAACGCTTCTTCGCTCTGGGTCTGCGGGCGCTTTAAACAACGAAAGCTTGGCCGTTTGTTTCATTCGAGAGTACCCTGTGCTGCATCCAGGAGCAAATCAATGGTTCAAGCGTTGTTTTTTAGAAGCCATTCGTATGTTATAGCATGAGAGAAAAGCGGGACAATCACTTCCAAACCAGCGCGTTCCAGCCAAGGAACCAGCAACGCCGGCAACACGAAGCAGCCGCCTTCAAGATTGGACGACTACAGCGCCGCCGCTTCGTTCGCCAGCGGCAGCGTCAACCGGTCCTATGGGTCGCTCTCTCCGCCCGCTTCACTGCCCTTTCTAGTACACTGTACTGACGTCACACGTAGTGAAGCCGCGATGAAGCCGGAAGTCGGCCATATTGACTAGGCAAGTTCTCCTCTCTTGTTTACATATGGATATGGTGGCTAGAATTGGGAGGTGACGCCAGCGCCCGCATATTCGCCGAGCGTGTGCGATCCTCGTTTTCAAGCGCCGCCGCGACGGCCACCACGGCGCTCCTGTCGGCATAGTGATGCGGGCGAAGCGCGCGCTCCGCGCTCTCTCGTCGACTCGCCGCTGGGTTCGCTGGTTCGCCTCTGGAAGCGTGTCTGGGTGTGTGCAGTTTTCCGCGTTGATGTCTCGCTTATGGCAAAATGTATTTAGTTGCTGACATGACAGTGTGAGTGCCGACCTTAGGATGAACTCCAGCACTACGAAAGCGAGGCAACGCCACTGCTTTGCTCCTGGCTGCACGAGCGGCTATGTGTCATCGAGGGAGCAAGGTCAGCGTGCTTCTCTTTTCTCTGTTCCCAAAGACCCTGCCCTCTTCGAAGCCTGGCAACGAGCCGTACCCCGTGCCGACAAGTCGTTGGACGTGAAGTCGGCGCTATGTGAGCTTCATTTCGACGAGCAGTTTATTGAGCGTTTTTACACGCATGTGATAAACGGCGAAACTGTTCAGATTCCCCGAGGGAAACCGGTGCTGAAATCTGACGCGGTGCCAACCATATTCCCAAATGTTCCTGCGTATCTTTCAAAGAAAGTGCCGAAGAAAAGGACGTCAAGAACATCCACTTGCGGCCTACCATCGAAAATTCGGCGTCAGGAACCAAGCACGTCTGCTTGCGAGGAGACAGCTGGCTCGTACAGCACAGAAAGCGACAGTAACCAAATACCTGTTCCGAATGTGCCCGCAATTCCCGACGTCCGCAAGTGTGGTCTTCCCAGCGCTTACTGGGCTCGACATCTAATTGCTGGAGCCGAAAACGCCACGGTGTTTACAGTTTGCGCACTAGATGGTGACAAGTTGACTATTGACAAGTATGTGCTAATGACATCAGATGAAAACAAACTTCAAGCGACAGCTTTTGTGCAAGCCACAAAAATAAAGACCCTTGACATTACCGACATCGAAATGGCAGAAGAGTTGCTTCGCGACGTCGACTCCATGATACCATGCAGAGGGTTTGGTAAAACTGGTGAATTTGGAGTGAATTTAAAGTACAAGGAGAAGACTTTTGATGGCAGAACCTTCAGCCCATCTTGCCGTGGGGTTGCTCCAACGCCAGAAAAAGCCTGCCCACAATGCAAGCACCTCAGAAGACTACTCCTGAATCGTGAGTCCTACAGGCGAAGAAAAGGCAAAATGTGGCCCAGTCCCAAAAGCTTTCATACAGGCTTAAGCTGCGAACAGCGCAAGCGAAAAGGAGTCGCCTGAGTGTCCTGCAGGCTAAATCACTCATCAAACAAATGAAAGAAAAGAATGCACGGAATGATTCTACAGCATTTGAAGAAGCGGTGAAGGCCCTACCCATTAAGCAGCAGCAACAAGTCAAGGCGTGCTTTGCTGCGGCTAAAAGAAAATCCACGAAAGGGATGAAGTATGAAAGTGAATGGGCTCTGGAGTGCCTTATTATGTCCATGAAAAGCCCACGCCTCTATGAGCATATACGCAAAAACAACATCATGGCGTTGCCTTCTCGAACATCACTACGTCGATATCTCAAGCGTTACAGGAGTGGATTCGGCCTGAGCGAAAAAGTGTTTGCTGCTGTGGCGGAAAAAACAAAATCTATGGACTTGTTCCAGCGCCATGGTGGGCTGTTAATTGATGAGATTAAGCTATCTGAACACTTGAGCTTGGGAACCGATGGCACCATCGAAGGTTTTGTGGACCTTGGGAAGTTCACACCAGAGAGTGAGCGCTCCGTAGCATGTGACCATGGCCTTGTAGTATTGTTCGTGCCTTTTACAGGGCACGTGGCACCAGATTATTGGTGTGTTCGCATCACGCAGCAATGTGAAGTCCGAGACGTTAGGCAAAATAATCCTCGAAGCAGTAGTCATGAGCGAAAACGCCGGTCTGCACGTAGACTTTATCACCACTGATGGAGCTGCGTGGAACAGAAGCATGTGGCACTCATTCGGCATACACGGCAGGAAAGAAAACACAGTATGTAGAAGGCAGCACCCTACAGACCCAGAACGTTTTCTGCACTTCATCTCGGACTTCCCACACCTTCTTAAATGTGTGAGGAACACCTTTGTTCGAACGGGCGTGAAACTGCCAGAAGGCCATGCCAGTGTTGACCCTATTGACTGTGCCCGGAAGCTTGATGAACAGCATGACACGACTCTCAAAGCCATGCCTCATATTAGCAAATCGGTTGTGCATCCCAATGGCTTTGAGAAAATGATGGTAAATTATGCAGTGCGGCTTTACAGTGATGAAGTCCTCAGAGGCCTTTTCTTGTACAATGCAACCATCGAAGAAAAGCATGGGAGCACAGCGGCGACAGTCAGCTTTGTGGAAAGAATGAGAAGGCTCATTGAGGCCATGACTTCAAGGTGCAGTTCGGGTGCACTTAAGCCTGGAGGGATGCACGAGAAGTGCATTCAAAACTTCTTGACTTACCTGGACGATTGGGAAACAGCTGATGGCTCCGGAGGTTTCCTAAGCCGCAGTACAGCCGAGGGGCTTCGTGTTACCTTATCAAGCACGCTACACCTTCTCCGCTACCTGACGATGAAGTTGAACTTCAGCTATATGATGACATGCCGCTTGAGTCAGGACCCCCTGGAGAGGCTGTTTGGAATCGTCCGACAAATGTCTGGATGCAATGATCATCCGACTGCCTCCCAGTTCCTAATCTCGGTCAACACTTTGAGCTTCCAGAATTTGGCAAAACCACCGAAAGGAAGCAATGTGTCCTCAGGACTGCTGAGAAGTCTGCTGGGAGCTGACAACGGAAAGGACCTCACTCCTCGGAGGAAATTAGACGAGCTTCTTGACGTAGGAAACCTTGCAGAAGCACATGAAGTGCTCAATGAATACGGCCACGGCACCGAGCATGCAGACATGGTCGTGCAAAGCAGCGATGCCAGACTCATATTCTACATGGCTGGATATGTGGCAAGAAAAAGCGTTGCAAGCACCAAATGTGCAGAGTGCAGCCAGCAGCTCCTACAAGGCGAGAACGATCCATCTCCAGCTGCAGCATACCTCACGGCTGCTGTTGACCGAGGAGGCCTGCTGTACCCATCAGTCAAGCTCAATGAACTCGTGACCACTCTCGAGAACACTTTTACCCACTGCTTCAGTGTTACAGAAGTCAAACCTGACAGCATCATGGACTTGGTTTCCTTCTTGCAGTTAAGAAAGCTTACACTTGTTGGCTGCCCTGACCACAGTATGTCCCTCACAAACAAAATTATCAAGTTTTATGTTCTTACTAGGCTACACTTTCATGTCAAAGCCCAGAACAGCAAACGAAACGCTAAGCAGGAAAGAATGAAATTGCTGAAGCTTAGACGCGTGCTCTGAGTTTGATATTGTAACTTTAAGCTCTATTGATTTTTTTTTGCCGAGTGGAAAGTGATTGTATGCCTCTTATTACTTAGTGCCAAGCGATGCGCTGTCTGTGTGCAATGTTTCAATGTTTTTAACTACTCCCGAGCGTATGTAAATGTGCGTATTTTTTCATTTTATTTTATTTTACCCTGTATTCCATGATGTGCAATAGATCTTCCTAATATTATGATGTGCAATAAATATTTGTTTTATTTTCCTCGCCCAGAACTTTGGTAATATTTTTTTTTAAAAAAACGCCGTCGCCTTGCACTCCAAAACACTGCAGGGATATGCGAACGAAAGCTTTAATTTGCGCAGATTCAACGTCACAGAAGTCTTGCAGCGGCAGCCAATTTCTTTTAATGCTTGAAATGGCGTTCTATCAGCCATCGTCCCAGTGAGTTATCTGAATCGCCAATTTATCTGAATCATGCTTCAGCAACAGCATCTTTGAAAGGTCCGCGCGCTCAAGGCGCGCGCGCGTAACTAGCATCACCATTCCGCCGACAGCGCCACCGCCGCGCTGCTCGAAACGAAGGAGCGGCTCCGAGCTCCCGTTGGCGTCACCTTCCAATTCTAGCCACCATAATATGGATGCGAAGCAGAAGGCGCGACTCCCCCTCTGTCTCAAAAAGCACGTGGCCTGCGCGCCGCGGGCGCCGGTGCTATCCGAAACCAACGGAACGGATTTCAACACGCTGTCTTGCCGCGATACGGTCAACGAAATCTCTGCGTATGGCTGTTGCACTCTTGCACTGCCGGCTTTTACGATAAACACGGCAAGTTGCACGTTAAGCTTTGTTTTATTTGATGTGTTCTTTGTGAAAATAAAGATGATATTTCGGACATTGCCGCGCGACGAACCAGGCACCGAAATTTGTACAGCTTCTTTCAGATCACTTTTCCCCCCTTTTGTGCTTCTCTTTAGGCTTTATGAAATTTTCCGGTCAGGCTGTCGGCTAGACACAACGATAAAAAAAAGAAAAAATGTCATCCCTGCAATAAACCCGGAGGTCCGTAATTATGCCAGTAAAGTAGGCGTCGGTGGAGTTTGTGTGCGTGGCATCCCGTTGAGTTTGCGCCGGCCTCTTTGTTTTCGCCCCTCTTTTGTCCGACGCGCACTGGTTCCTACAGATATCCCAAAGGCCATGATTTCATTAGGACGAAAGCAGCAAAGACTACCCAAAAGTGCGTGGGAACGCGTCTCCAGTGTGATTCACACGCACTAGTAGCTACGGAGAACGGAAACCAGGATCGCGTTAGGGCGAAAGGTGGGAAGTTAGCCGAAGGAATGCGTGAGAAAAGGTCTGCGGGAAGCTTCAGGCGTCGACACAGCTGTCAAGGATGGCAGGGAAAGGCAGCCAAATGCGAGGGAAGATAACTCCGGGATAAGTGGCTAGTCATTAGAGGAAAATAAAGAGAAGGCGCTCGTTTCTGTCTTCCTTATCTGGAACACAGCTCAGCGCCAACCGCCAACGATGGCGGGGAAGGCCATCCGGCGGAAGGCGATGGAGAAGGAGTTCGGGATAATCGGTTGTATGAAAGAGAGGGGTTTGTTTCTGTTTCCCTTATCGGGGAGGCGGCTAAGCGCCTTGTGTGGTGTGTAAGGGGTGGTTCACGCGCAAACAGACCCTTCAAGGATGCCCGCCCGGTCCCAAAACGCCCGTAAAGAAACACAGCATTCCTCCTTTCTCAACGAAAGCAGGATATGATTGTGTATACCACACTGGAGGATTTCGAGTAGTATTAGCAGCACGTCTTGGTGCATTCGCACTATCCCTCAAAGCTCCACTGCAAGCACTTCGCTGTGTGCGCGGTCACAGCCACAATGCCCAGCTGTTGTGTGCCAGAATGCAAGTCACGCGGGTCGCAAGAAGTACCAGCCACCTCCTACCACTTGTAAGTAATGTACTTATTCGGTGCATGCGGTAGAGTAGACGCCAAAGTTGAATGTATATGATGCGCATAGTGGCAATTCTTCTGTACATTTATAAATTAACATGCTAGTTACGCTGCGTGTATACTGTGCAACACATATGCAATCATTCATCATCAGGTTTCCCAAAGACGCCGTTCATCGGACAAAGTGGATAGAAGCAATTTGGCCACCGCATATTCGCCGGGAACCTGCTAGGAAGGCTCATGTTTGTTCGAAGCATTTCATAGAGGAGCATTTTGATCGCACGTTCGCGTTCAAAGTCCGCCTACGAGAACATGAAGTTCCTACTCTTTTGGTGAGAACGAATGAACTTTGGAAGCAATTTCCCTTATCTTCGAGCAAATTTTTTATTTATGCTCTTTTCTTTCTTGTGTACGCTTTTGATACATGTATGTCGCTAGCGTTATAGTGGCAAACAATTTTAAAAAGAATGGACGTACAATAAATGTTATACTGCAAAATAAATAAATAACCAAATAAATAAATATTCAAATTGTCATGCACCAGTTGTATTCATCCATGCTTCCTTTTTTGACATCACCAAAAATTTTATTCTCATGTTAAAAATTAACAGCACCAATTCATACCTGTTAGTAGTTTGTGCACGAATTAGTGCAATGCAAAAATACTTAAGGTAGCCCATAACTTGCATCTGAAAATTTAGATATAAGTGTGGTAATTATAGGCAAAAGTTTTGTAAGTGCCTCTTGTATCATGTATAATGCTTAATTTATGTTGGTATGAAGTGACGCAACACCTGTGCCATTGTTATTTCGTTTATTGTTCTACGTTTTTCGTCCAATTTACAATAGTAATATTGAAAGTCTTCAATCCCCCAGCTACCACATCCAGTACAACAAGGTGATAGAGTACCTGATTCAGCAAGCTCCGAATTATCCTTTGATTCCCCTCAGCTCATGCAAGGTGGTGCTGAAGGCTTGCTGCTGCTTGCACAGGTACACATTTCACCTGATCATCATTATATGCTTACAGGTCGAGTTGTGCTTGAAGAATGCACTTGACAATAACATAATCTGGTCACACTTGGCATATTAGAATTTAATGTGTATTTGTACAATGCAATGCAAGTAAAGCAATATGCAGAAACTGAGGGAATGAATACAGTTATATTGACTCCACCCTTCAGTTTCAATGCCTCGTTTTTATCTGTATTGTTTTATATAACTAGCAGTCATATATTACTATCAGATTGCTGCAACTTCTCATGAAGGCCTCCAACTAGTCTCTCCACACCTGAATCGCCTGAGCAGGTTGCTGCAACTTCTCATGAAGGCCTCCAAGCTAGCCTCTGCACACCTGAATCGCCTGACTTAGCTGCAGGCCTCCACGAGCAGTCCACACTCCAAGAGGTGCACATCTCTTTTCCCCTGTCATTTTTTATCCACCTCATTAGCTTACTGCTTTGAATACCTAGCTGAAGAGCAAATCACTGAATAGCGTAGGTATTCTTGCTTTCAGGGAGCCATAGATACAGAGCCTGAAAGTGCAGATCCAATCAGTTTACCCGACCAGCTCCCTTCGACCTAAGTGCCAGTCATTTCAATGTGTAAGCATTTGTACAGGTGTAAATTTACCTCCCTTCTACTCATTAAGCATGCTTGTCCTCTGTTATAGGTAAACTACTGTTGCAGTTGGTGTAAAAGTAAGAATTCCTAACACGTTCTCTTTTTAAAAGCCTCCCATGGATATTGGTGAGAAAAGGTGAAGCACAGGCCAGCATTGTGACACCAGGTCCATCTGGCCACGCTGCTAGTATTCAATGGGAGCCGGTCCATGAGCAGGTAAACCACTTTCATGCGACATAAGTGTTGAACATTATACCAAGTTATATCTTCTCTAGTTGAGCCTGTACTAACATAATATGCACTTTCTCTATATTTTTGTTGTAATGTCCTGATGGGAAGCAATGCATGTACTAGCCCACCTTAATTTTTCAAAAAACAGTATAGTTAGAATAATTGTTGTTTTACATTGTGACTTTGGCTTGGTTGTAATCACAAAGCAAATGAAGGCAGCACAAATGTGTAACAAACAAATCTTACTTAAATTTAAATAAAGCAAATACTTATTGGAATAAAAATAATTGATTCTACTTCTGAGAAACTCAGTAAATAAAGGATTTTAAGTTGGTGAATTAGAGGCTGCTGCAATAGCATACCAACGAGCTTACAGAGGTATCTTAAATCTCTAATTGCTTTCTGCCTTTGTTTTACTGCTACTGCCTAATTTAGACAGACTATATACACGAAATGCAGTGTTCATTTTAAATCCATCATGTCTTTCAGGGTTAGCAGAGTTTGAAACCTAATATTATAATTTAATGTTTACAAAATTTGCACACTTAATTTAGGGGTACTAATGTTTACAAATCTGCACACTTAATTTGGGGGTACTAACCTGAGGGATGCATGTGTGTGGTTTAGTTTATGACTAGAGCTTGCATTTATTGGGCAAATAGGAATAATGCTGATATTTTACACTATGATTTATTAGCTTTGAGCATTTTTTAAAATGTACCAGCATGTAAATTTGAATATGTACACACAACTGCCTGTTCAGTCCCAGACACTTGTGAGTTAGTCAAAATGCTGTTAAGTGTGCAGCAGTTCCTCTTAAGACTGCTGGTAGGCGAGCCCATGCGAATTTCAGCATTGTGAAAATTACAAATAACTGTTCTTTTATTAAGATGCTATGATCTACTTCCACAGGAATTACAAAGGCCACAAGACATGCTGGCAGCATTTGAAACACCAATAAGAAGAAAGCAGGCAAAGGTAAAAAAGACAAAAAATGCAAGCTATCAGATCAAAGCAATGCACCTGTATACACCAAGGGTAACACAATCAGTCCTAATATTTATTTCAGTAAATAACAAAACAAGACAAGAAAGGGTGTTGAAGTCCAAAGTGCAATCAAAGCAATCCATGTAAATTATACACGCTATGTTTATCAGCATGAGATACAAATCAATTAATAACTGCAATGTTAAATGAAATTTGAGCTGTGCTCCAAGTTATAGGAAATGGTTGGCAAATATCAATGGGGTCTTCATAGAGCTTACCAAAATATACTAGTACGAGGTTGTCCTCCTAAAGATAAACTTAAATACCATAAGTACCAGTATCAACAGAAGAAGCAGGAATAAGGAAAAATTATGACTAAATGTCCAAGTTACTTGGCTTAGTCACATTGTTATTAGAAGTGGTTCAGCCTTTTACAAGTGACACACCTTACCACCTGACAAATGAGAGTGTTTTGTTCTATGTGGTTTTGCTTTGTAGGTCGACACCCAGAGAAGGCTTTTCTGCGAGCTCGCACAGCAAGACTTGCCTCGAGCAGCAGAGATCAAGGAAAGCAATAAAAAAACTTCAGCAGTTAAGAGGCGCCTTAAGGAACAAAATGCTGAATTGAAATCAGTTTTGAAACACTAACCAAAGAAAACATTTTGCTCAGAGTGCAAGTTTCAGTGCTTGACACCAGGGGCACAGCAAATCAGCATCTTTTAAAACGACAGATAGCAAAACAGACAAGACAACACCTGAAAAAGTATTCACTGAGCTAAGGACTTTTGCTCTTACCTTGAACTTTTAATCTCCTCGAGCATATCAATATGTAAGGCAAGTCTTTTGACACAGTCTGCCACATCCTCGAACATAAGAAAGTGGTACGAGAGTGTTGATGGAAAAGCTGGGTTTTCCAAAGAGGCTGTGACTGCATTAAAGTTGAAGTGCTTAGACACGTGCAATCGAGGACATCAAGCTGTGTGCAGCCTCATAATTGATGAGATGTCAATTAGACAGCAGGTACAGTGGCAAAGTGGTACTTTGAAGGCTATGTAGACATGGGCACAGGAACCGAAGGAGCTGCTTGCCACAGGCAAAAGCCGCCTTCGTGATAATGGTTGTAGCCATTAATGGCCATTGGAAAGTTCCTCTTGGCTACTTTCTGGTTGACGGGATAGTAGGTGAGCAGCGAGCGAACTTAGTTAGGCAGAGCTTGCTGACAGCTCATGAGGCAGGGGCCATGATTGTTTCAGTACATGCGATGGTGGCGCCTGCTAACATTGCAATGTTTCAAGAATTAGGTTGCAATTTAACAAATATTGAGAACCTTCAAACAACCTTCAAGCACCCAGCAACTAACGAAAGCGATAGCCGCATTTTGATCCCTGCCACATGCTGAAGCTTGTGAGAAATGCCTTTGCACAACACAAAATTTTATCAATCAGGAGGGAAAGTGGTATCATGGGCAACATCGAAGCACCTCATGACTTGCAAGATAAAGAGGGGATTACATTTGGAAAATAAGTTGCGAAGGACTCACATAGTGGCAAAAAACAACCATGAAGGTTCGTCTGGCAGCGAGGTGATGAGCCTCATGTGGCAAACAGCTATCGCTGAATGTAGGGCGATTGTGCTTAAGAAGATTCATAAATTTGAGCCAACTGGAAGAATCTTTATTATTATTCATAACCTCTTTGACATACTCAATTCCCGTTAGCATGCATTCAGGGAGGGTGGAAAAAACCAGTCAATGAACAGAATGTAAATGATATCAAAACATTGTTTGACAGCACAATTCGATACCTCCCTCCTGAAAAAACCTGCAAATATGAGACATTTGATAGGAACCAGCTCGGAAAACTGGCTTATGGGCTTCATAATAATGCATGGAAGAGTCTGTTATTCATGTACGATTTTCTCATTTGTAAAAAGAAATACTAAAATATATTCCTTGGCAATAAACTTAGCCAGGATCATTTGGAATTATTTTTTTGGCTTGATTAGAGCACATGGAGGGCACAATGACAACCCAACAGCCCAGCAATTTTAAGCAGCATTTAAAAAAGTGATAGTCCAAAATGAACTGTATGATGCTGTTTTCAGGAAATTGTCAAGTGCTGGACCACATTACTATACTGTCATGTAGCTCAACCA
>WOVY01016139.1:0-50000 GCA_013436015.1 Rhipicephalus annulatus
AGGCCGGTCAATTGCAAAAAGTGCAGCAGCGCTTTCAGGGCCCCTCTTCTGTGAAGTCGCATCCTGACGATACTGCAGAATTTCCTGCTCTGACAGAGGCTGATCATCTAATTTGTTGAGTTCCATGCGAAGGCATAGTCGCCACCTACTATACGCTAGCACTCACAAAGAACATTTGAATGGTTTCCTCCTTGCCACAGTGGCCACAGGCTGTGGTGTCGGGCCATCCCAATGCGGAAAGCGTAGGCGTTGGTAAATGCAACGCCCAACCACAGCCTACATAACAGGGTCTGGTGTGCTCGGCGAAGCCTCGACGGGACTTGAAGACTCTTAGCGTAGGGTCAAGCGAGTACAGTCGGGCATGCTTGAAGTGCAGCTGATTCCATTGCGATGTGGTTTTGCCGGCAAGCAAGTCTGTGGAGCTCTCGTGCAGCATCCGTCCTAGAAAGTGGTAGTCGCAGTTTAATGATTTTCTCTGTGGGCTGAGCGGGCATTATCGGCCCGTTGCATTGGCCGATGATTCCGCAGTGACTGGGCAACCACTGAAATGTAAATTTTGGTGCCCTTTTCTCAGTCAGTGGTGTATAATATCTGCTGCTATCTCTGGTACCAGCTGCTCGTGTGGTCCACGCGTAAGGCTGATAGTAGAGACTGCAGTGCCCGCCTTCGAGTCGCAGAAAATAGTTCACTTGCGCGTAGGCTGATCAACTACAAATTGCAACGCGCACGAAGTGCTGCCAATTCCCTGCCGTTGATGGTGTTGCGTGAGATGTCTTGAATTAATTGTCGTGACCACCTTGGTATCACTACTGCTCCTGTAGAGCTGTCCGGCTGAACCGATCCGTCAGTGTAGATATGTGTGGAGTCTTGATATTTCTCATACAAGAGAAGTAGTGTGAGCTGTTAAGAGCCGGTGACGACAAATTGCCTTTTTCTCGACGCCAGGAGTGTTTAATATGATTATTGGTTGAGCGAGGCACCATGGCGGAGTCACAGTCTAGCGGCAGGAGAGAACGAAGTTGGGATCGACTCACCATGTGCGGTCACTGTTTTGCAGTAGAATGTGCATGGTCGGACCACTGGTAGAGAGGCTAGGTGATGTCGAGGGTTCGAGCAAGGTGTCGTATATGTGTCCTCAGCACTTCCACATTAATGTGGGTCTTGATGACGTTGTCCCTTGTGATGGCCATAGTCGCCGCTGTTGATGCACTTTGGGGCAACCCTAAACATATTCGCAGTGCTTGAGCCTGGACACTTTGAAGCATTCGTATGCTTGTTTTACTTGCGTTGGTTAACACAGTAGGCTATACCGAAGGAATCCAAGGAAAAGGAACCTGTATAGTCGCAACATAGCAGTTGTGGACATTCCCCAGTTCTTTCCAGCGAAGAACTTGAACAAATGACAGATGCCTGTCAATCGCCTTTTCATGTATGATACATGTGAGCTCCATGAGAGGTCTCTGTCAATTATAACACCTAGGAACTTGTATGATCTGAGGTGGACGTATTCTTTCGCTGTTTATCAGAACGCTGTAGTTTATGCATTGGTTTACGCGTAAATGCCACTAGTGCACATTTCTCAGAGGAAATTTCCAGACCTCGTTGACGGAGGTAAATAGCAACTTGAGTGGCAGCTCTCTGAAATCGCGCTCGCAGCTGTACACGTTTACTGCAGACGTCCAAACGCAGATGTCGTCCGCGTACATTGACAATCTGACAGTACTTGGCAGATGCTCATTTAGAGCTATTAGCGTCAGGTTGAATAGTACAGGGCCTAAGTATGCCCCCTGGGGAACTCCACGGTGGCTGTAGTGTAGCGAGGTGTCACCATCCTCGGTTCTGACGAAAAAGGATCGCTCAGAGAGATAGCTGCGTATCCACTGAAACATCCGACCACCCACTCCTACCTCCTTGAGAGCGGTGAGGACAGCTTCATGTGTGGACGTTATCGTACGCCCCTTTAACATCAAGAAATAAAGAAGCGCAGAGACGCTTACGGCCTTTTTCGTGTTGCACTAGGTGACCAGGTCTATGACGCTATCAATTGATGACCGCCACGGCGAAATCCCGTCATAGCGTCCGGGTAGATGTTGTGATGCTCCAGGAAACATTCTAGCCGTCCAAGTACCATCCTCTCCATCACTTTGCCCAAGCACTAGCCAGTGCAATCGGGCGGTATGATGTGAGCACCAATGGTGACTTGCCAGGCTTCAGTAATGGAACAAACGGCTGGTCTTCAAGTTAACTGGGAGGGTGCCCTCTCGCCACGAGTCGTTGTATAGCTCGAGGAGGGCACTCCTCGCACACTCACCAAGGTGACACAGTGCTCTGTATGATATTCCATCAGGCCCGGTGCTGATGTCCGTCTACACAAAGCCAGTGCTGCTTGAAGCTCATGAACAGAAAAAAAATTAGTCCATGGGGTGATCGTGTGATGTCGTGCCACCGCGTGAGATCGGGGAGATGTTGAGATCTGCGAGTTGACCAGATAAGTTGGCACAGAACTGTTCTGCCACGTCGACCTCCGATCTCTGTTGAGAGAGGGCTAGAGCCTTGAATGGAGACCGCTGAATGGGAGATGTCCGGAGCCCTCTTATTGTCCTCCACAAGTGTGATAAGGCTTGCAAGGATCTAACGAAGCGCAGAAGGCTGGCTGCCCAACGTTGTGACTCTAGCTTGTCTATGCGGCGTTGTATCATCTTCTGAAGTCGTCTAGCGATTCGTAAATCGTCGATTGCTTTCGTGCGTCGGTACCTTCGTTCCGCACGCCGTTGGAGAGCCCCGAAGTCGTTCTAATTCCACATCAAATTCGGTTACTATCGAAGAGCATGTGACGGTGCACACTGTGTCTTGCACTGTAGACTTGATCACCTCTTCTAAGTCAAATGAGGTGTTTCTCTTGACAGCGTTCTTTCATGAGAGATTCAAACTTGGTCCAGTCTACTCTTTGGATAGTTTCGCGTACCTTGCAAGGTGATAATCCTCTGATCTTGACATATGTGGGAATGTGGTCGCTCCCATGTGTTTCTATGTCCGCAAACAATCCGGCACATCTGAGAAGACCTCGAGAAACAAAAGTCAAGTCAAGGCAACTGCTGATCCAGGGCCACGTAAAAATGTTGGGCTGCCATCATTTAACAAGCACAGCTCGTTGTCTGAAGCAAACGTTATCAGACTTCTACCCCTTTGCGCTGATCTTCGGGCTCCCCCATAGCGTATGGTGGGCGTTGAAGTCTCCGATGATCACCCATGGGCCAGGAGTGGATGATAGGATGTGTCCTAGTCTTCTGTGGTCAAATCTACTTGATGGCGACAGGTATGCACCGACAACAGTGACAGTAAGACCCTTTTCTTCACGGTTAAGCATATATATTGGTTATCGTTGTCAGGTGGTACAGGCCGAATAATGTAGGTCAGGTCACGTCGAATAAACAGCAGGACCTTGCTGTTTCCACTATAACAAGCCGACATAAAGGATTCGTATCCGGAGAGTCTAATAGCGCTCGATAAATTTGGCTCGCAGATGACGATGATGGGAAACATATTAGTGAAACGAACCGACGGAAATCTGCAATGCGTGATTTCAGTCCCCGTGCATTCCACTGAAAAATTGTTGCTTTTAGATGCGGAAGCATCTTATACTCGCGCCTTGTAGTGCGCCGTCCACGCCGTCCGCACCGCTTCTCGAACATTCGACAGCTGACGCGCGCGCATGCGCCGTCGCGCCGTCGCCCACCATCTGTGCCCGCGCGTTCTCCTTCGAGAACATTCGACAGCTGACAGCGCATGCGCCGTCGCGCCGTCGCCATCTGTGCCGCGCGCGCGCTTCTCCTTCGAGAACATTCAACAGCTGACAGTGCATGCGCCGTCGCGCTGTATATATACTCAAGGTCGGCGCTCGCTCGCTCAGTTGCCGCTCGTCGGTTGGTTTGTACGGCGCGTCGACGTCCAAGGTCGCGGTGAAATGAATTCCAACGAATCCACAAACACAATGATCGACGTCCCTTCGACCAGCGCCGTCCTTTCGCATACGTGTGTACGTGTTCACTCATTTAACACCCCCTCCTACAACCACGTTAACCATTTAGAGCCATCGACCCAAGTAAATCGCAATTTAACACCCCATTTCACAACCACGTTAACCAATTTAGCCATCGACCCAAGTAAGTCGCACTTTAACACCCCGTTAACCAATTATATGCTCCGCATGCTCCTCAGTGTTCCCCCGAGTGAAGCTGCGGGCAATTTTTTGACCTCTTCCCTGAAGACAGTGGCTGGTGGGCCATTATCTACACAAGAGTCGCCAGTACTGGACTCAGAGCGTCCAGTACTTGAAGTGCACTTTTGGCTGACGTTGTGCGCATGTTGTTTAACACAGTGCGAATGGCATTAATTATGGGTCGTAGAAGAGCAATCACTTGCTTATCCAAGTTCCGCTGCTCCTCTGGGTCGCAGCTTGCTCTGATGAATGCGGCTTCTGATGTTCTTCTTCCATTCACAGTTGCGTGCGCGTAAGTGGCGGCCAATCTTCAGTAGAGAGAGATCTACTTGTTTTCTGTTTTCCATCGTCTGAGTTCGCCGCGGTGTACCCTGCAGTGGGCGCCGTTCCCAGATGCGTTGGCTTACTTCTTGTAGTTGACTGCGTTCTTCGCGAAGATCTTCTACTACGGTGACGTCGTCGTCTTTGCCGGACTTTTTCCGCGGCCTCTTTGTGGGTAGAGCTGTCTCGCACCATTTGTCTAAGAACAGTAAACTCCTTCTTTATGCGTGGACAGTCTTTGGAAGATGCACTGTGGGCGCCTTGACAGTTAGGGCACTTTAGTATGGTTGCGCTGCATTTGTCCTCGGTATGTGTTCTGAGCATCGGGGGCACACTTCGGAGTTCCTGCACGCTCCCTGCACATGGCCGATCTTCTGGCACTTATGACATCGCATAGGTTTTGGAATAAATGGTCGGACCTGGTGACGAAAGTGGCCAACCTTCACATGGGAGGGGAGACAGTCCCCTTTGAACGTAATTCTCACACAATGTGTGTTACAAGGCGACTGACATTCACAATGACGTTATCTTCATTTGCCGGTTTCATTAGCACTGAAAGAATCCGAGTCTGGAATTTCAGTGGCGATGTTATAAATGACTCCTGTTGACGTGGTGCTATCAGCTGGTATTATAGACTTGACATCGATGTTACCCAGTTGTGTTACTTTCTGAAGCGCGGTTTAGCGCACGTGGGTTCAGCACATCGATTGCCAAGATGTTCTTTCTTGCGTTTAGACGTATTTCTTTGAGCTGATTTGGCGTAATATTCTCGAGATACACAGAGAGCGCTTGCCTGTTCAGCCCGCATAGACTGTCGGTAGCCTTCAGTGGCACAAACAGGATAGAGTGAGGCCATCGCTGAGGGCAGTTTTCATGGTAGTCGTGCTTGATGCCGAAGATGCATTGACGATCCGTCGTTTAGCCTTGCGGTACAGGACGGGTTAGAAGCCGTCGTCCGAGGACTCATCGCTTGATGCGGAGTATAGCTCAGTGTCCTCACTCTCACTAGACGCGTGTCCTCGCTTCCTCGAAGCAGTCCCAGCGGTCGAACCGAAACGACTCGGGCGGTGCCCCGTGAGGTTGAACATCCATCACCACGATATATGGGGCGATATATAGACCCCACAACTGCGGCGAAAAAACCAGAAAAGCACAAAGACGAGCAAGTTGTGTTCCGTAAACGAATCACTTCGTCCCGGACGAAGAAAGAGCCCTAAAGCGCTAATACGTATGTATAAGCACTTGTATTTTCAGTTTTAGGGATGGAGCAGATTAAAGGCCAGGCCATCTGTTGTTCGCTGTCATGGCAACGTTGTATGAAGCAATGCTCAAGTGACGTATGTGTATAGTCCAAACATTTATGATACAAAAAAAAGATTTAACAATAGATAAATATTAGGTATAGTTGTGAGGGAATGATATGAAACACCTACAAGCACAAACATTTTATACTAGTCGGTGACTTCAACGCACACATTATGGGCCTTAGGACATTGGTTCAACAAATCGGCGTGGTTAATTTCGAGAAAATTTGCGAATATGTTTTTCTTTGGCTCCTGTTCAACCATTAGGTACTGTCATAACTCAGAAGTAACAGAATACTGAGTTTTTGAGCGCGAGGGTTGCGCTTGCACTCGCACAGTAATTTAGGTGGCCCGCCAAGAACTTGGAACATGAATGGCCTCGTTGCTAAGGGCGTTTTTGTTGAGTGAAGATCCCTTGCAGCTTCAGCTTGTGCTAAACTTCAACGAGGTTAACTGAAAAAAAATGCTCGTTGATGTAATTCCTTCGAAGCCAGTTCCCGATGACCGCAATCCCATCATCAATAATTTGTGGCAGACGAGGATGATTTTTGATGCTTTCGAGCGAACAACGCAGTGACAAAGCAGACGGAACAGAAGTTTGCACTCTTAATTTTTCAGAAACCGCGGCTCTGAGGACGGAATTCTTCACAGTTCATCCCTTTCTCTCTGGCCTCATCCAGCCCTGGTTGTATCAATTAGGCTCTCTCAGCCGCACGCCGAGGGAGAGGTTAATTAAGAAGCGCCAGAACGGCATTGTAAAAAGCCTAGCTTTCTTGAGCCCCGTTATTTCTTTGAAGCTGTTATTTGTTTACCTTCGTTTCATGTGACAATGTTAGCTTTTCTCCATACTACACTTAACGTGCTGATAACGAACCTGGCCGTAATTCACAGACGGCTTTTGTTGCCCGCAAATTGTTCTTATAACGTTCCCTTTTGTCCCGAAAGCTTCATTATTTCTGGTCTAATGTATCCTTGGGCTTCTGCTTTCCCTGAAGGCCTTTAACTTCGATCTAGTTTTGCGCAACAACAACAGATTAGAACGAAGGAGTTAAAATTATCAAAGGAGAGTGAGAAAAATCACGAAGGAAAGAGAGATGAAGGCGGAAAGAGAAAATAAAGGTACGCGTGTCTCCTTAATGCGGCACATAGGTATCCGTGATATACGGGAAGCGCTGATGGTTTGAGCCCAAGGTGTGGTGCGTGTGCGCTCGTATTTTTGTTGTTTTCCACGGCGTCGTGCCACTAATGGCATCGGTCTTTAGTGAAAGTGAAGAAACCCAACACATACACGCCAAGAACGGAGGCGGTGAATGCTCCGAAAGAGAAGTGAGTATATTTTTTCCTTCAGTGCTTTTTTTTTATTTGGCAAACTCGTAACCACGGGAAAAAGGTGGGAAAAGCTGAAGAAGGGCCGTCGCACACCTCTTCAGCAACGCTTAGGGGGTTGCTGTGAATAATGTGGCGTGGCGCCTGCGAACAGCGACCTCTCGCGTCAGGAACATGCCTCCCACCATATCCGGCCATTTTCTCTTCGCCTCGCTTTCATCCACTCTACACTCATTTCACAGCTTTCCTTCGTTGTTACGCAGAGGGAGCAGTGACGACGTCTCTCAGTCCGAGAGCAATGCGCGCAGAGAGAATGACGTCGCGCCCTTGGCAGGAAGCTACGCGGAACAGGCTGTTAAAAAGTTTCCCCTTCTAATTAAGCGGCTGCTGGCGTAGTACACGTTCTCGCTCGAGGGTAATAAGAAATTGGGTGACCGAGAAAATGTTATGAGGTCAAAGTATTCAGACACCCGGCGCTGCTTTCACAGTAAGGCGAAGTCATGAAAAAACTGATTTTTGTGTCACTGAAGCCCATACAAACATTCAAAAAAGAAAAACATATTGCTCTTGTGCTAAGATCCCAACAAAACAAAGCTGCATGCTTGATGAGGTTTCGTATGAATTTGCGCACAAACGCTTAATGTTCAGAGAACTACACTCGTGGTCAGGGGATTGGGCGAATGATATACGAAAGATTGGTCTTCAGCCTCAAACTACTTTACCAAACAACTTTTGCGCAAGACTTTGATTAGTTAGTTGGTCTGCCATTCTCGTTCAAAATCCAGTGATTCTTTGCACAAATAGACAGACATGCAGACATGTTTTTTTTTTGTCCTTGTGGCCATGACTCCTTTTTACCATAACGATAATTGTCACTTAAAATTTCACCTCCGTTTTTATTCATACGATTCAGAAAGTAAAAACTTAGAAAGATACGTCCTTCATCACTTCTACATATTGAGGCACTTGAATACGCAGCATTAGCGCCAGCTTCCTTTGGTTTTACTTAGGTGTTGCGCACTCGCACCACGTATACTAGTTGCCTCTCTCGTAAGCGGGAGTGGCGGTAAAACGCGTGCATTGATTTCCGGGGCAGCGCTTGCCCACACCGTGAACTTCAGCCCTACTTTCCTATTTTAAGATCGAGCGTCTGCTGTTCTGCTTTAAATTCAGTACACGTAATATAATAAGTGCGAAGGAGCCCTTTGACTCGCATGCGTAACTCCGTACGCACGAGCGTCCGTACGAACACGCTGCAACGCGTCCCCGTCGCTGCAGGTGTTGGAGCGGTGCCAAGTAGGTCACGTCGCAGCTGCGCGTTGACGTCACACTTTCCTCACACGTTTCCTATCGCAGGTGTGCGCTGATGTCCTTTTCCCCCAACCACAACACGCTCGTCACAGCGCTCGCTGATGCCGGCTCCTCCCTCCCCCCTCGCAACACACTTCTTTCTCGCTACACCGAGTTTTTCTTGAAACCGTTCTTCTAGCACTTGCGCTTATGGTCGCTTCAACTGGGTAAACAGCGTGCTCGAAGCTGCTGCTTTGCATTCCATCAGTGTTCCCTTCATGGTGATGGACCATAGTTTTTCATATAGTTAACAAAACTTTCATTTTGTGCTAAGGATTTGCATTGAAAATCACGCGAGAAATTTTATTAGAAAGTTTGTAAAAGATATCTACACCTGTCTGCATGAGTGTCGGCAGGGTTTTGTCTGGGCTTTTTTGAGGGAGAGCAGGGGGGAAGGAGTGCGAACCTTCGTTTTGTAGTGGCTTGGAGAGAAGGAAAGCGCTGGTTAAGCTTCAGCGGACCCAATTGCTGGTGTGGCTAGAGGGCGCTAAGTGCCTCTTTTGCACACTTCTACCGACATCTGTTTCTCAGTTGCTCTTGGTTCTTGACAGACCCAACGAAGTTCTCATCAATTTGTAGAAAGGGTAGCCAGCTGGGCTCTAACTAAAAAACGAAAGACCGAGATAGTAGAGGTTTGATCGACATCATTGCATGGTCATCTTTTTTTCAGTCATCCCTTCCGCTTACGGTAATAGTTGCAACCGATAACCCTTTTGGCACGACTTTGGCCACGAAATGAGAGTGAACCTGAAATGACAGGATCAAAAAAGTGACATGGGTATTAAGGAGAGAAAAAAGCGGAGATTCTGGAAACCCGACAGACATTGTTTTATGCTGCCATGTACTCCGACATTTACTGCGGGTAACAAACGAAGTGGTGTGGCCGTTCGGAAACGAAGAACGTCTCACCGGTGAGGCGTTCTTCGGGTGGTGCGGAACGGTCCGATTGCAATGCTTGGTGGTCACTAAAGAGTTTTAGAATAGTGCACCGCGAGCCCTTGCGGTGCGGTAGCTGCCACTGCGCATGCGTCGTACGTGAGCCGCCATTTGCATTCGTGGCCCGCAAGCAGAAAATCCAGAATAGCGGGTGGCGTGTGCGGCCCGGGAACGCTGGTGTCGAGGCTATGTGCAGTTTCTGTGTATTTCAAATTGCGGGGCAGTTAAAGTCCCTAGATCGTTTCCTAGGAGGGGCAAACGTTATTCTAAATCTCATAAGGTGCCCGCTATGCCCGCAACGCTCGCAACGCTCGAAACGCCTGCAAGTGTTATTTCAAAACTCCCCAGTGGCTTACCTTTAAGGGTGCCGTCAAAATAACCACGTTTACCCACTCCAGATCGTCCTAGACATCACGCGGGAACTCCGGAGACTAGTCTCCTCGCTAACGTAACACGTGCCAGCCGGTGAGCTCTTAATCAGGTTGGTTTCACCCCACATTGTCTCCGTCAACTGCCCCCCGCCCCCACCCTTCCCCTTTCCTATTCTTATTTCAAACGGCTGTCTTCGCTGTCCTGCTGAGGTATGCGTAAGAGAGACAGAGCAGGAACACGACGAAACTGTCGCATTTAAAGCTCTTGGAAAAAAAAATTATCGCCACGCAACAGATAAACAAAAAGGTGTGACAGAAGTTTAGCGGGAAAAATTTAGGTTTTGAATCAAAGAATGCATATAACTTCGCGCGCGTGCTTTTCAGGGTTGTCATAAAAGCTTCATGAAAGCTGATGACCACTGTAGCTCGGTCACATATATGGGTAAGTAGCTAAACCCGTGGGCGTTTAGGTTATAGTACGGTGCAGTGGAGTAGTGGCTACAGGGGGCTTGGCTGCTGACCCGAAGGTCATAGGTTCGATCCTGGCCATGGCGGTAGCATTTCGATGGCGGCGAAATGGTAGATTCCCGAGTTCAGTGCAATGGCAGTGCATGTTGAAGTACACCAGACGGTCAAAATTTCCGGAGCCCTACGGCGCATCTTTTAATTATATAGTGGGTTTAGGACGTAAAGCCACGGACAGTATTTTCGGATTCAGAACTGTAATAAGCACCTCTCACGGTAAAATAAACCTAGAAAGTACTGAAGAAAAGAAAACCTTCTGTGCAAGCACCGAAACAGTGGCGTCAGGAACTCAGCAACATTGACTTGACGCATCAAGATGAACATCATAGAGGAAGGTTTCTGGCTTTTTTTCACCATTTGTTTAACGTGCAACTACATCTAAGCACAGATGGCCCCAACAGAAATGCGGCTTCTGTGGCCAAAAAATATTTTTATAGCGTAATAACATGCTGGCTGACATTTTAAAATTATTAATTTCGCACGAATGAATATCTCGAAGACACGAAAATACAAGTGCGCGCAAGAGTAGCCTGACGGGCTTAGAGTGCTGCGCGATCCATCTGTCCTTACGGCATTCACAACCTGCACGAGGCATTGTGATGTACACAAATCCCTAAACCTGCTATGTTCTTCATTCTAATCAGAAGTTACAAATTTCTTTCGTTCTTTGAGTGTTACTACCACCACTTCGAGCGAAAACGTTGGTGAGGCAGAAGAATTTTGAGTCGCCAGCCCTGCTTCGCTGGGTCAGTTGACTGCGGCGCCATCTGATGGCTTGCAGCAGAGTGCGCCCGGGAGAGCGAACATACTTCGGCCACTCAGGCGCGCAGTGTGAACAGCGGAATATTTTGTTACGCCGTGGTGTGGGTGACACTTAGATGTGGTAACTAGACGACAGAAAATAGCGCAAAGAAACGGGGACACAAGACGAGGACACACGGCACAGGCGCCTGTGCCGTGTGTCCTCGTCTTGTGTCCCCGTTTTTTTGCGCTATTTTCTGTCGTCACAATGCAACAACAAGCCCAAATTTCGACAGTGGTGGTAACTAGTACTGCGCAGCTGGCCAACGTCACCCTAACGCGTCTCACTTGGGTTGTGCTGGCTTTTTACCTGTTTCTAACACGCACTATACGAAGAATGAAATGTGACGTGAATTGCTGATCAAGTGCTACGTAGCGTACGGGATAGCAAGCCCCCATCATTTCTATCGCAGAAAGATGGAAGCATACACTGAATGTTCGCCGCCCCTCATCCAAGGTCCTTTTGTGCCCAAGTCGTGTGAGACCGGTAAGATTCCTTCTGTTGTTGAACAGTTGCAGTGCCGGTGTTCTTCAATATAATTGTGTTTCATTGAACATGGTGCCTAACAACTCGAGTGTTGCAATTTGCACTTGTTCCACCATGATATCCATTTTTTACGAGAATACGCAATAAATTTCGATTTTCTTTGCGAATGTTACCGTGTACCGCTCGGAGAAGAGTGAGAGTTCTGAAGGCCTAAGTGGCGAAAGCTTCGTTTATATACCTGTAGGTAAGTTGCGCCCTATTGCTCCTACGTACTTTGGCAGCATATATAGGGGAATCTCAGCTGCGTGGTTAATCTACATGTAATAGCCTAGTTGACATCTTGTTACACCACGATTATAACCCATTATTTACGCAGATAAATCACCAATATTGTGTAATATTTATTAATTTTAACTATGCTTAACAATTTTGTCCAACTGAGTGCAAGATATAGTCAAAACATTGTTTGCTGTGTCATCCTTTGCAAGGTACACTGTCTCGAGCTACCCGTATTTTGCCCTCTGCCGAGGCAAACGCACGCTAATACTCGGAAGCCAGCACCGTTTCGTTCGGAAACCTGAAAATGGCTGGAAAATTCGGCAGATCCTTCGCGCTGTGGATGTCTGTTTTGGGCGAAGCATCTTTGGGTTTGCCTATAGAAATACTTCGTAGTTAATACTAAAGAACACTAACCAAATATTGTCGGTCTTTCGTAAACTACATGGCCGCTGTGAGAAGTGAAGGCATGTGCCCGATATGTCAAGTAACCGTTAACAGTGTACAAGTGTCTCACCCCGTTAGTCTGTACGGGGGCGTACGGAGCGTTGAAAGTGGGTGGTCGGGTGGCGAGATAACGCTGGAAGCTAACCTGTACGCAGAGACAAAATGACGGGGTGCGTGGGGTGACGCCGCTGTGGCAATTTATCGGCGCTGCCTTCAATGTCGCTGCGCCTGTGTTAGGTTAGTTTACGCCCACGGGGGCAATCTACATAGAAATTCATTGTCAGACAAGGGAGGCCGCGATACGAGCACCTCCCACTACTCAATCCTTCTGCTGACTTCTCCTCTCGCGATATATTTATTTTTCTGACGCTCCAGTTTGCGCGTGACACCCCACTCGCCGCGAAATTGTTCCTTTCATGCGTCGTCGCGCCGTCACTGCTCACTACGCGTCACAGGCAGGCAACTTGCTGGAACGTGCCAAAGACGGGCGGGGAGTGACGGACAAACAAAACAAAAATTTCCGAAAAAGCTAGAAATAAGGTAAAACGAGTAGCAGTGGGCAGGAAAGAACGAAACGAGGAGGGCAACTTTTCGGGTGCTGAGCCTGGCTCGTCGAAACAAAGAGGGGTGCCAGCGAACGCGTTTGCCATGAAGGATCGTTAGCGCGTCCGTGCCTTCGCGCCCTTCTCCCTCTGTCTGCAGTGCTTTATGCAACGAGGCTCCGAGTGCCAGCGCGTGCCGGGAGTGGACGGGGCGAGTGCTCACGTACAAATCTCTCAGGTCTGACGTGAACGGCGTAACGGACTAGCTCGAAATCGCCCCAGCTTCCCTACTGGCATGGCGCGGTTCAAAAGGGAAAGGCACTGCAGGGCGTCAGCGCGGCGCCGACTCTCTCTCGTCGTCGTTCGAGAGAGCCGTCGGTGCCGCTAATCATCGCCGCCGGTGGTGCAGTTGACGCGAGAGTTTGCTCTGCTCTGTCACCCTTCTTGCGCGGGACGCGTTCTCTCGTCTACCGTGAAGGGATGAGGAGGGTCTAGGCGATAATTAGCAGATTAGGCTGACCGTTACTGGTCTCGCCTCTCTCTCGTCTACGTGCCTACCCTATATTCTGCATTGCCCCCTATTAGTTCCTCGTGTTCTCATCGGCCCACCCAGTCAGACAGCGTGAACGAAAGCTCGCTCGTCGCCCCCCGAGGCCCAACTGGTTGTCGGTTGATGCTGCATGCTGTAACGTTTCATTGCAGTATGTTGTCTTTTTATCCCTGACCTTCCATCTCGCTTGTCGACTGCTTGTGGGACCACACGTTTGCTGTGAGGGTTCCAGTAGGGTGGGCGAGGGTTCGCTTTCCGGCGGCGAGAGCAAATATGTGCGCTCTGACGAAGCGACATGGCAGGCGAATTAAGGGAGATAAAACACGGACATGGCAACGCGGTGACAGCATCATTTTATTGCGTTTATCCTTTCTCTCTCTCTCTCTCTCTTGTTCTGTGCGTGCTTTTTGACGTCACTTCATCACTGTTAACCGCGAGTAAGGTGCTACGCGGTCTTGAAAAGAGAAACCAGAGGAAAGAATTTTATGGGAGATAGGGGGCACGTGTCCAATGTGCCAAATAATTTTTACTCAATTACGGTTTTTTATTGATTTACAGCTCATTATTGGTAGCAAGACGTCGCATCCTCAGGCTGATAAAAGAGGATGTTACATCTGTGTGAGGTCGAAATTTCAGCAATGAGCTTATTGAAACTTGCTGTTGGGCTAGGTGGTACCTCGTCATATTGTAAGTAATTTAGGGCAACTTGATAATCCCTAGAAACACACACAGATTCACACTCGCTTTCACACAAGAAAGAAGTATAGAAAAATATAAGAACCATCGTGTTAGCAAGCTATCCGTGGCGTTGTATCAAAGGGAAGTACTTTTGGTTGAGTCGAGATATCAGTGTCCCTAGCTGAATTGTCTGTCGTTTTGCCTTCTTCATTTTTCGTCACTGTAGGGAGGCGATTGGTTCTTCCATCTATAGTTGATTCCTTGCTCATGCGCGCTTTTTTTTTTCATAGCTTCTGCGCGTCATCTTGTAGGTTTGTCAGATGGTCAGTCATGCATAAAAAACTGTTGGTAGTAACTACTGTGTGTGCTGTGTGTTTCTTGAGCGGAAGTGAGTGCGAATCTGTGAGTGTGTTTAGCGATTCCGTCACTTGATTGATATGTGAGGGTAACGTCCCGATACCACCATATGATTATGAGAGACGCCGTTGTGGAGGACTCCGGAAATTTCAACCACCTGAGGTTCTTTAAAGTGCACCCAAACCTTAGTACACGGGCCTACAGCATTTTCCCCTCCATCGAACCTTGTCGGTTCCCAAGTTGCGATAAATTGCATAAAATATGACAGCAATGAGCTGGGCATCGGTGCTGAAAGAATTTATTTTATACTCCCTGACATGTGACGGAGCATAAATCAAGTTCGTCGAATCTAAGCGAGACAAATATGGAATTGTGAATAATTGACATTGCGCGATTGCGACATACCTATGCACTTGTGCGTTAAATGCTGGTTTGTACCGTTCTCACACAAATAATGTTTTCTGGTAAATAAGAGTTTTAGAAGAACGCAACGCAAAGCTTTGCGTTTGCGTTCAGCATGCGTCATGTGCCAACCTATTGCGGGCTTCCATTGAGTGAGGGGCGTCAACGCTACGCCTACAATATTTGCGTGCGCTATTCTAAAACTATCTATTAAAATTCAAACGCCCCGCCCCCATAGTAATTGCGATATACAAATAAAATTGCAATAGTCTGCAGTAGGTGGACGAATAAACCCACGCTGTAACGTAGCACTTATGTTGAAGAAACGTCTCCATCAGCCGTAAAGACTAAAAGTTGAATGGCTTGAAAAGAAGATAGAGAAAGCAGAATTCAAGGTACCCGTGAAAGAAAAATTCAGCACACTCTTCTTCTACAAAAACACTCACGTACGCACGTAAGCTTACGCATTGAAGTGCCGCTAGCCTATGACCAACTTGAACACGCTGCTAAAGCGACGAAACTGACCTAGTTAGAGATAATGGTGGCTTTACTTGGTGTACTTACCTTTTTGCATTCCAATACTGCGAGTGAATACACACTAAATTATTATATTTGAGGAATTTATGACAGTACATTCAAGCTCAAGATGCAGTACTTATACATATATACTGGTTGGCTGCTGAACGGTTGTGCAGCACGTTGTCTCTGGCAAGTTAGGTAGCGGTTTCATGATGACCACCGGTCATTCGCTCTCCCTCGCCATGTGGTGAGCGCAGTGGTGGCGGCGAGAGAGAGAGAGAGAGAGAGCGAACACTTGAGTAGAACATGTGGCATTTTTCTTGCGCACAAAAATTGGCCATCACGACAGCAGCAGCAGACGATCATGCACGCCGACACTCTCAGAACCTAAGGAGCTAGGAGCTTCGCCCCCAAAAAGCACACCTTATGTCAGGCGCCACCGCGTGACAGGAGACGCAGAGGCTCACTCCACGCGCTGCAGTTTAAAAGAAGCATCTGAGACCATCGTGTTCTGTGTTGTCACCACTTCCAATGTGTTTCTCATCATCATCACCATCATCATCGTCGTCGTCGTCGTCACCATCATCATCATCAGTGCGTTGCTCAAGCACAAAGACGTAACAACTGTGACAGTTATTTGTTCACGTTTGTCCTCGCTTGCTGTATTCCGTGCCGAACGGCTGTATCCCCGCGATCTTCGACAACAGCGTAGCTCTCGCTGATTGGTCCGGCGTCCGCGATCTGCCTTTGATACGCCGTGAAGCTCTCGCCGAGTGGTGCCCCGTCCTCGGACTCCTTCGACCGTGTCCTAATCTTCTTCTTTCTTAATCTTCACTTCTCACTCTATCCCTTTTAATCCCTGGTTATACCATTCTCTCGTGAGCGACGGCTGAAGGGTCGCACTTAGCTTTCTGTCCAGTGGCGCGCTGCAAGTACCAAGCTGCCTCTCGTTCTTCGTGTGATATTCCAATTTCCTGCTATCGCATTAATTGATTGAATTCAGTGCTATCAATTCGTTCTTGCGGTGAAACTGTGACCTTTTAGTAAAGTGTAACTAATTAAGATCAGCAAGCATTAAGCTTGTTGAAGGCTGGTAATTCGCTGTTTCTTTTATTATGAAATGGGTAGGCTTAGGCAATAGGCTGAACTTGAACACAGTAAAAAAAAAAGCTTTTGGCGCTGTAACAGACTACTAAGTTGCGTACCACAAGACCAACGACTCTGTGAAGATGTCAGTGCAACCGGCAGATGTGAAAAAAACGGGTGACGTCCAGTAGGCTGCCTTTCTCTGATGCCATGTAAATGCCGAGATTTTAAAACAATAACCACGGTTAGAAATTTAATAACTGCAAGCACGCATTCTTTCTTTGTTACGAAAGAAAATACTGCAATTACGAAGCTTTTATTCTTTTCTAGCGCCCGGAAAAGTTTGCGTCATGTGTTAGTCAACATGCTCTCAAAGAATGAAGGAAGGCTATGCATAATAACAGACATTCACGGTGAGAGAAAAAAAACAGAAGTCAAAATGTTTCTGAATAGGTCAGAAGCAGGTCGTCCAAGGAGGTACCACGTAAAAAAAAGGGGGGGGGGGCGGTACTATAGAAGAATGAAATAGACGTTTTGCGCTGTCGAGACCATTCCTCAGCCATAATTTGTTCCTGGTTATAGTTTAACTTGCGGAGCGTTACCCGACCACCCTCTTGGTTGTTTACCTGTTCTTTTTTTCTTCGACACAACCTCCTCCACATTAGTTCACTTACATTTTTGGTCTTCCTGCTTTAAAAATCAAGCAGAAAGTCGGCGAAACACATGACATTTGGCAAGAATGGCGTCCCTTTTCTTTGCGACATGTACTCTTTTTGATACGCTTTCGGAGCGTTGCTTTAATCACGTTGTTGGGCTATCGTGAGATAAAGAAATGTTTGTGACCATTGCACAGCAGTGAAAAGAGAGCCTCTTACTTCTGTCGTGCCTAAAGAAGTTTGCGCTGTAGGCCTCACCCACTGTGATTCTACAGTGAACTAACGGACAGCGATAGAGCAGGAACAGCGAACAGGAGGGAAAAGAAAGGCAGGGATGTTAACCAGTCTAGAACGACTCGTAAGCTACCCTATACACCGGGGTCAGAGATGGGAAAGTAGGTTGTGATGACTTCAGTGCCTATGGTGATAAAATGCAGTTCGCGTGGCCCGGCAATCAAAAAGGCGCAAAGCGCATTGCATTTGCATGTGGACAATTGCGAAGGCTCATGGATGTCGTACTTCCTCCTTCTCCTCTTCCTCCCACCTACTCAACGCTAGTGAGCTTCGGCGACGAGCTTATTTCTCTCGGCCAAACGGCCTAATTTTATTACTGCTGTCCCTTTCATCCGTCCGTTCAGAAGAACGCGAAGACGGGGAAAAGGGTTGGTGAAAAGAGAAGGGCGGTGGGTCTGGAGTGGACATAGAGGCCATCTAGAAGGGCGACGCCGAAGTGGTGCGTCAACTCTTTATTTTCCTCCTCTACTCTGCGTCCCAATCGTGTGCACAAGCAGGCATCAGCGGTAGCGACAGCAGACAGCAAGCCATTTGATTAGATTACACGCGGCCTCTCGTTCCGGTCTCGTCTCCTTTCTTTTGTTGTTTGTTGTCGACGTTGTTCTTTCTTGCGTATCATGATCGAGGACCGACCAAGCGTGTCTCTCTGGATGTCTCGCATCATCCGCGAGCAATATTGCCAGCCTGCCGGCGCCACTTGGGCTGGCCGCCGTTGCGCGAACTTCGTTGGATGAGATGGGAGAAAAGAAGAGTCAAATAGCAGGCGATGACGATTGGTCAAAGTGAAAAAATTCCGTCAAACTAAGGGTCGCTCGTCTACATTTCACGATTCCACCAGCCTTCTCTTTTTTTGGTTTCTTTCTTTCCCGATGTGCGTCGAACGACGAATAGGTGATATGATTGCATAGATCGTTATGAACTGGGTTTTTTTTTCGTCGCCTGATTTCTGTCATGCTGCCGGATATCGAGGCCAGGGAAATCATGTTCGTAGCAAGGGTTCGGAAAGTGACGTGCCCTCGCGTTATCTTCCGGTCTCGTGATTAATTATCCGTCTCAAAAGAAGCAATGTAACAGAAAGACTAATAGTCGTGAGGCTTTGTAATGCGCGTTTGCATTCACAGTAGAATGCTATTGAGGGAGATGAAAATTGCGTAAACGGTTCCTGACGCCAAAGATGTGTGTCTGCCCTACCATCAAACGATTGATATACGTTGTCGAGACAAAGTGCGTGGCATGTTTCCGATAGAACATTCGTACACGCACAGACACACACACACGCATGCAGGCACACGTACACATGAACGCACACACGCGTCACTTCACCATAGTTTCCAGAAGAGCGAAGCTTTTTCAATAGTAGCGGGAGGCTGCTATGCCAAAAGGCAGCTTTACATTCTTCGAGTTTCCTCAGCATTGGCCGCTCAGCGCTCTGCGCACGTGTTTAGTGGCCTCCTTCGTGAGCAAATTCGTCGATGCTGACGACTAATAACAGTGAACAGGTGTTTTTTTTAAAGCAGACTTAGAAAGTTATTGTAGACGCAAGGGACGACTTGCGGCACTGCAAGCGAAAATACTGAATGCACTGCAAGCAAACAGGCACTGCGAGTGAAAAGCCTCTTCGTATACGGTCTTGCGTCTTGGTAGCCCGGACATACGGCTTGTGCGTGAGAGCAGACCCCTGATACTACGTACTTTGCACTGTAGAGGTTTTGTAAAGGAGATGGCCTAACAGTCACTGGTGGAGTCCCAAGCGGGCACAATTTCTGAAAGATGCGTTATCCAAATGACAAAGTTATGACCAGCAGCCGGTAGCTCCCACAGCGTCTACAGTGCAGTATCCACTGACCATGACCTGGGTCATCGTGAGCTATGTCAATAAATCCCTCTTCAAAAGCTTCAGTCATAAAACAGGTGAAGGCCACGTTAAGAGCATTAGATATGAGAAGACATCGTAATCTTTTGCAACACGTCTTTAAGTTTCTGCGCACACAAAGGTTGCTGATATGTCCGAGTTTAGGAGCTGCTAAACAACGGCATCTCTAAATTACATGTTGTTCGGAAGGCTTGTGCGTTTCGGCTGTTCAGCAACTTCCAAGTAAAATTTTGTGATTCATCAGTTCATTCTGGGAGGCGCGAGTCTTTAAACATAACTTTGGGAGTCATTTGGCGACTCTTGACCAAGGCCGTTGGGCCACGATAGCCAGTGGGACGACTCTGAACGGGCACTTTATCCATAGTAACCAGAGAGCCTTAGGTTTGATAGTTGGTTTACTGTTCTTCACAATACTGTAAAAGGCACTCTGTGCATTTTCTTTTCCCCTTCATGTAAACACTTAGCTGTAAGAGTACCCTTATTTTTCCATAAATGTGAGGGGAAGTAAATAGGTACTATTACTCAAGCATTTCTCAACACGACTTCCAATTCCTTGCCTAAACTTATTTGGACGCGTATAGGCGCCGTAACGAAAGACAAACGAATGGCGTGAATCTCAATCTTCCACGAACTCATTTATTCGTTTATTCTTCTTTTATTCACACTTTATTTCACGGGGAGGTGAGGTGTTTGAGTAGGCAATGTTAAAACCAGTTAGGAGAGGGTAACTGTTTTCTTTTTTTGCCTGGCCGTCCGAACTCGCTTACAGCCAAATGGCTGTCTTTACCTATAAATTACTTATTCCTGTAGCATGTTTAGTTCTTCTATATCTTCGAAATAAGTTCAGTATTTATGAGAATGCAAAATAACGTATGCGACAACAAGCATGTAAAAACTGGGCTACCAACTTTTGTGGGAAATTTGAATAGGTTAAGGGAAGAGATATGGCCTTTTTTTCTTTAGCCCATATTGTTTTTTTCGTTTACATCAGAAGCTTGTGACATCCTCAATAATGTGTACAGACATGTAGAAGGAGTAAAACAGGGGTCTCAAAATGCCATATTGTTATTTAAGTTTTTCTGAACATCATTCCAAATGTCTTTTCTCAAGTAGTATTTCCTGCAAAGCAAACAATCTTGCGTAGTCAGAAAAAAAACAGCCACAAAAAGAAACGCTTGGTAGCGTAGGACAAAAAGTACTGTATGCAGATGAACAAAGCACACTGAGGAGCTACTGAACCAGCGGGTATGTATAAGAATAAATTTATAAATTTATTCTAATGATTTTCAATCTATGCTCTCTTTTAGCTACCAGCGCCTGTGAAATGTTTCATTCGGTCTTCTCTCTGACCCTTAACATTTTTTTTTTGCGTCTCGCTTGCTGCTATATTGCAAACGAGCCTAGTTCGTCACGGGCATTTTGGTACTTTGATTTATGATTAACGCGTGCACGCACACGCTATAACACAAGCACAAAAGACCGTTCAGCATAAAGGCAACGCGTACAAGCTCAAAGGAAAATAAAGCAAGAGGTTAACGAAGGCGAGAACTGCAGGGTCGTTGTTATTCATACTGCGGTGCCATGAAAAGAGAAGAGGGGAGAAGGGTATTCACGCATTGTTTCATAAAGTTTCATAGCGGTTGTGTCCCTTGCAACGACACGCAGCAACTAATTAGAAACACCGAGGCCAGCGAGGCATGGTATACGGACGTTTTTTCCTCCTGCTTTGCAAATTGATCTGCGAGCATGCGTGACAGCGGCAGTGCTTTGCTTTTGAGCGATGACGCTAATGTACACTAACGTGACCCAAGAGAGGAAAAATAATGAGAAAGGACCTAGAAGACTCGAAAGCAGAGACTGCGTCATGGCTCCCCAACTTGTGTGCGAGTCCAGAGTGCTGCGTATACGTAACCTGGAGGAAGCGAGGTGATCCGTTTCTGCGGTCTGTATGGTTTTTCTCTCGTATTTACGCGTCATTCGCACCGCAGAGGCGAGTTTCTTGGCCACCTCAAAGTGATGAGCGAAAATGATTGCGCTCTCAAGCCACATTTTTAATTCCAATCATGCTGCACTTGGTGGTATGATATAGTTCAATAGTAACTTGAGGTTTAGGGAGAGAGAGAGAGAGAGATGGTATGAAAAAAGGCAGGAAGGTTAACCAGAAAGCAAGTGCCTGGTTTGCTACCCTGCGCTGGGGAAGGGGAAATGAGAGACAGAAAAGTAAGGAAAAAGGAATGAAAGAAAGAGTGCGGGACGGAAGCGAAAACATACACACACTAAAACGTCACAAGAGTTCGACGAGGCGGGTTGATTGCAGACCCTTCAGGAGGGTTTATATATGTAATTTTGTTACCATGATAGCAACTTGGTTCTTCCTTTCTTTCTTTTCGTCATTCTTTCTTACTTTTTTTTCGCTTTCTTTAAAGAAAACTGAAGGGTTTTGCATCTGTATGCACCAGCTTTTATGTTTAGAAGTTTGCGATGGAACAGAGCGTCAGTATCTGTTGACACCAATCCACTGAGTGCTCTCGTTCGCTATGTGACATTTCTTTTTTCCTGTAGAAAACGACTCGTACGCCGCAATTCGTGCCTTGCACAGCAAGCTACGTCCCTCTGTTTGCCAGACATCCGTGCAACAGCCTCATATTGATTTTTTATCGCAATCTTTCATCACCGTGATGACGTCATGTGCAACCAGACGTCACGACAGCGGCACAAATAAGCAAGGTTCTTTTAAGTGTACAGGCATATCACACTCAGCTCTACGCCTATTTTTTGGGGTGCTGAATGCTGTCTTACGGCCGGTGCTGTCTTACAGGCGTCACCCTGTATGTCGCGGCAACATGCCGGGGGTCAAGACTGACTGACGTGATACAGGCTGACAGAAATCGTTCGGTGAAAAGGACAGTCGTAGCAAGACAGAAAGCTAGGGAAACAGACAACGGGTAAAAACTATAATGCCATGCCGTACAAAACGGGCGCAAAACATACAACATTGCGAACGCTACGCTTTTTTGCTCCTTCCCGTGCGCCAACGTCGTGAGCACGCTAGCGAGCGAGCCAGCCAGCCAGACGGCGTCTACCAACAAGCCAATGTGGGGTCTTGACTGGTGCGAACGCGGCCGCGACAGCTGAAATGAGAAACGTGCTTTCTACAGCCATGAGCCTTGCAAGCTCATTACACGTTTTGTCCTGCCTGTTTTAGGGGCGAAACTCCTTATAGCGGCACCCATTTGTCCCCCGTTGTATGTAACAAGTATAACATTTTGACCTCCAAGGTGGTGCCGGTGAGAGACTTCTTCTATGCGGAACAATAAAAAATAGTGCTCAATGCACATGTCAATGGCTGCTAATGGGGAATGAGAGACAGGAGCATTCGGCTTTTAGTTAATGCGCAGGCTGCGATCACCATTAGCAGCCATTGGCATGTACATTGAGCACTATCTGACAAGAAAGGGTTGCTACGTTATACTCGCTGGGTGTAACCTCCTTAGCTTTAGAAAGGTTTAGCGAGCGTTGAGCCGCAGTGCCATGAACACAATTAACTTTTATATACCATGAATGAACTCGAAGTGGTTAAAAATGGGAAGTAGATACGAAGCGCAAGCCGTAAGAATGTAAACGCCGAATCCTCCGCCTCTAATTGCCCATTAGCAGCCATTGGCATGTACATTGAGCACTATCTGACTGAAAAAGTTTCCTACGTCATACTCGCTGGGCGTAACCTCCTTGGTTTTCGAAAGGTTTAGCGAGCGTTCGGCCGCAGTGCCATGAATACAGTGAACTAGTATATACCATGAACTCGAGGTGGTTAAAGGTGGGAAATAGACCCGAAGCGCAAGTCGTAAGAAAGTTTGCGTGTGCCACCTCTCGTTTAGTCCTCGGAATGTCAGTTGGATGGTGGTGCTTTGATATGGGGAATATATGATAAAAAGATGCGAGATGGTGGGACTTGGAGTGTTGAATAGATGGACGAACGGACACACAGACAGATGCATAGATGGACCCATGAACAGACGCAGGGGCGGATGCATGGACGAACGCATTGACGGATGCACAAACAGATGCACGCACGGATGGGCGGATGCATGCATGGACGCATGGACGGATGGAAGCATGAACGAATGGACGGACGAATTCTTCGCCACACTCTCCATCATTCACTCCGTGGATGTGCTGCCATTTTTTTTTCTCTCGCTTTTTTTCCCCCATTTCTATCTTACTCCGCTCCTTCAGTGTACTCAGTGATTTCATCTCGATATCAAGTCGGTCCTGAGAGTAAACTCGATCAAAGTGAGATGTTTTACAAATTAGGATTGGGAAAGGAAGAAAAGAAAAAAGCATGACGGAGGCTGAATTGTTGTTCTTTTTTTCTCCTACTCTAGGATTTTTCTTCTGTTTTTCAAACTAGCATATGCTTGCCCACATTGAATATGTGTATAGCAGAAAACCCTGCTTGCTCCTGCTGCAAGCCTGTTTGCGTCGCCACGACTTAGGCCCTGACTGCAGTGTACGCGGAGAGGGTGGTGGGGTGCGGGAGTGGGATTTCTTGTTTTCGCAGTCTAGGCTCCGTATACAGACCGCATGAATCAGAGTATGGACCAAAGCGTTTGTATTGTCTGCCAATGCACTTCGTGATATTGACTTTGTTTAACTTCTTTTTTCTTTTATTTCTTATTCACAACCAGCAACGTTCTTCGCTTCTTTAAAGTTTTAATCCTTTAGCACTGTAGTTATTTTTTGTTCCGCTATTTCAGGAGCACCGTCACCTTTCTTTTGTTATTGAAGGGTCCTTCAAGTTCCATTCTTCGTCGGCTTTCACTGTGCCTTCCAGCTACGTTTACTTGATCCACTTATCATTTTCTCTTTCTTGCTCTATTTTTTACTGGATATTGCACTATTTTGTTTGCAACATTTCTGCGCGAAATACCTCTTTACGTTTCATTTCACTTTCGTCTCTTGGTTAATATTATTTTTTTCTCATCGATGCCCTAGTGGGAGCATCCTCAGAATTGGATTACGATATCTATGGGTCCAGCAGTTTCGACGTGAGCGTCGGCGGTCGAGCGAGTCGGTTTCGGAACTTATTCGCTCTGAGGAATACACGCAGTGTGCGCGAGTGGGACTCTGCATGGTTCCCCGGCTCACTCGCTGAAGCTTGTTCGCGAACGTAAATGAACACATAAACGCACATATAGGAAATACAAAATGTGAATGATGAAGACGCCATCGAAGACGGAAAAAAAATGGCGTCGCTTCAATGATGGGGAGCAGAGGGTTGGGATAGGTCGCGTCTAGATTGCATGCCAATCTTGAGGCAGCTCACCGAGAGTCTCTTTAAGAGCTCATCTTACTCATCACTTACGACGTACACGGAAAGGGCTTAACTGCGCAGCCCTAGATACGCAAACCTGCCCCTCTTTATACGTTTCATGTATTTTTTTTCACGCAGCAACCCTGGTCAAACTGTCCGCTCTCTTTTACGCCCTATTCTTCGAACCCATTGCAGGGTAGCATAACGACTCCTACCGTCTGTTTAACCCCCCTGCCATCTTTTTTTACAGCGAAAGCTATTACAAGATCCCAACTTCGGTCTCGCCCAGTTTTCCGCCGCCACCACTGCTTCCACCACTGTCCGTAACCACATCACGCGAAATCAAAAAGAAAAACAAGCCTATCACCAAAGACACAGTGGTGCTCGAACCCGGGTCCTCTGAGTGCCATCCCACTATTCTACAACTTCCTACGCTGTTTTTTTTCTTCACTGCATTAATGACTTTTCTGCAAACTTGCCTTAGGGAGGCTTCATGGCGGGAAAGCAATCGCGGTATTATGACTTATAAAGAGCTTTAAATAAGCGAAAGAACAACCAGTCGTCACACAATGCGAATAGCGTAACGAGTGGGCCGTCCAATGCTCCAACCCATTGCAAAAGCTTGTTCTTGTTCTCTTATTAACTGTGTCGCATACCCACTTCAGCCATAATTCGTCATCGACGGCAGCCACTGCGTGAAAAATTGGCACAAAATTCCTTGCAAGTGTTTAGCGGATGCCACGCTTCTAGGAAGAATGACGAAATACAGCATAGCGAATGCTGGCCTACTACCCAAATGTTTATTAATGATGCCCTAGTAAATATCAAGCAAGTGTGCTTGCAGTAGTTACCGAATGAGCGCATGTTTTGAAAAGGCTGTAAAAGCGCTGTGTCTGTGCTGCGCTTTCCGCGTCGGCCTGGCGTTTGTGCCTATTTTCTCTCTTTTTTCTTTGCCAATTATGTCTATACGTTGCCAAACAGTTGAACCACCTGGTTCGATTTCACCTTCGTTATACTGTATACTTGTATTAAACATACCTATCTGAAACGTGGTAATGGCGGTCAGGAGTTTTTGTTTACTTTGATAACGCGCTAAATCTTAGTTTTTGCGTATCGAGGTTCAAGTGTTTGTGTGATAATAAAAAAGTACATTCATTTGTATTCATTAGTTCTAATTTGTGAAGTATTTTTTTCAATGATGAAGGGAAAATAGTGTGAGTATACTTTTCTTCAGATACTTTTGGTACCCACGTGGACCGGTACCATACTGAATACAAAGTTTCTTCTCTGTCACATGCAACGTTCGATTTGCTTCTCGTTCCGCTTGAATTCGGAAACAAACGAAAATTCGCCACTGATGCAGCCATTTCCGCGAAGAGCCACTCAGCTATATTGAAGGCCGATTGTCTTACTCGACACCATCAAAACGCAAGTGCGGTGCTGAAATGTATAACAGCGCATACGAGGCCTAGCTTGTAGTCTCTGCGACACTCTCGTCCTGTTTTCCGGTTTAAACTTAGGTGAAAGTTAACCCACTTGTGGATGGTGGGTGCTGTGAGATGACTGAAAACAATGTGGATCATTGAGAATATGCAGTATAATATGAGAAATCAACAAGCTGGCTGAAAGCGACAACAGCTGTGTGTTTCGAAAATAAATTAGTGCGACTTGCAATAGTGGCGCTAGGCTACAGACAGTGGAACTGACTGGCACTCAACCGGGTCATGCTTTTACAACGTTGCGCTTCATTCTGGCGAAGTTCGCGGTTGAAGACTGCAGCACTCTTCACCAAACTATAATGTAAATGCAAGGTCAAGAGTGGTCTCAGCGTCGGTAGAGAAACAGCAAGAGCTGGCCGGGTATACGAGCAGCGTCGCAGCAGCAACCAGGCAGTCTTAGCTCGTGCCTCGCGCCAACGTGTCGATGTCGCAACAGTAGTGGGCATTCCTCTTCACTACACTTTATTGAAAAGTATTTGGCGAGGCACTAACAAGTCACTCTTTGGTAGTCACGATGTTTGGTTGCGTTATAGAGAAAAATAAATAAAAGGAAGAGACAGGGAGATTAACCTAGAAGAACTGGTTTGCTACCCTGTACAGGGGTGGAGAAACAAGGATCGGAAAGAGGATAGAAATAGAGATATAAAATAAATTAGGAAAAAAGTCACACGCACATAATTGATTGCATGAGTCTATATTCAGCTTCAGCCTTAGTGGGTGCCCCCTCTCCCCCATTAAGAGGGCTGGTGAGTTTACCCAACTGTTCACAAGTGTTGAAAAGTGGGCAAGTTGGTTCTTCCTACTTGTAATAGTAGTGTGCATTGCGAAAAATAAAAAAATGCCGTACAGACCGACACAAGAGAACAGAGCGCTAACTTCCAACAGTTAGAAATTTGCGCTGTGTCCTATTGTGCTGGTCTGCTCAGTCGTTTTTTTTTTCTTTCCCATAGTGCGCTCTAGCAGTTGAAGTAGCCAAATGTTACCGGTTAGTCGTTAGTGAGGTTTAGCTGACCCTGGCAATTAGGCTAAAACAAACTGGTTGAGAATAAACTGCGATGTTACTTTATAGCCTTGTGCCACCTGTGCTAGCTACGTTCGCAAATTTTTCACGAGTAACTGACGTTGCCATGCAAGGACGGGAACATCACTCGCTTAGCTAAAGATCAAGAAATCAGAGTCAAGTCATACTCAATCACATTTGTTATGCCCTGTTGGCTGCAAAAGCTGGCGGTATTCCCAGTGCGTGGCGTAGTAGCGGAAAACTGCATTGTGGCCTTCACCTACCATCACTGCTGCCACCTACCGTCACAAGGCGAAGTTCTGAGACAATCAGTTATGCACTCTGAGATTAGCTCCACCAACACACAACTGCTAGAACTAATCGCCGAAGTCAAGGCCGATAACCTGGACACCACGTCATGTGGTTGGTAGGTGGCACAGCAGTGCAGTTCTTCGTCGCTCCAACACGCACATAATATTCTGCAAAATTTTGCTGCCGACAGCTCATACCTATGAAAAATTTTGATTATGTACAACCATTGGTCATAGTTACCGACGTCGCCCCAGCCATCTTCATTGTTAGAGAACTGGTATCGATTGGCCATTACAAGGTATCGGCCATGCGTTTTGAGCTAGGGTGAGCTCAACTAAGGATCTTTTGCACTATCTTCATTATTGATTGATTAATGATTAGCTATCTATTAGTTACAGATTGGCCATTACGAAGTATTGGCCAGCTATTTTGGGATAGCTGCATCGCGCGCATTGAGAATGTATTGTTGACTGAATAAATCTTCAGTACATGTTGATTGGCTATCGAGTATCACACGGCACCAATTGCTAGACTAAGCCGAACTAGTCTCAGTGATGTTCCCAAAACTTCGTGAGGGCGTGCCTGACATCCTGCTTCTTTCTTTCCTTCCGTCTTTCTTTCTTTCTTTCTTTCTTTCTTTCTTTTTTTCTTTCTTTCTTTTAGAAGTTGCTGCCCTCCGCGATGCAGTTTTCAGACTGAATCAACATCGCGTCATTCATGTCTTTTGCCGCCTTCGTCAGACCATATACCTTTTCCGATGTTTAATAATGTCGTAAAATCACTTACAAAATTTGAATTCCCATATTCTTCTTTGAGAACTTTCACTGTTTGCCCCGTAACTGGCAGTGTCATGTTAGCACGCAGCTTTTGCAAAGTGAAGTAGAGTGTCATGGCGTCACACATTGGTTATATTCGCGTCCCCGGCTCCCTATAATGCCGGGGCGTGAACCACGTGTGCAATTACCTCGCCCTCAAGTGCGAAGGCAAGTCCACAGACCTGAACTGCATCCTAATCTCTTCGCGCAGGTGGTGCTCCTAAACACGCGAACCCTGTTAGTCGCAGATTAGGCCTTTTCAGGGAACACCACGCGTCACTCGGCCGGAAATTATCCTCCGCTTTAGAATAAGCTCGCTCGCTAGCTCGACGCATTGGTTGAACTGAAGGAGACGCCACACTTTTCTAGGACACGCCTTTCAGCTTTTGGTACGTTGTGTGTTCACGCTTCACGGTTTCTACAAGAACTACAAAAATAAAGAAAAACAAGCTAGGGTACGTGCTGTACGAATAGGCCCTAACTAAGTCGGTATAACACGTGCATGCACAAGTGCTCTCTAGGGTATACGTGATGCACAGCTAGTCCTGTAACTTTTCCCCTGGTAACAAGGTAAGGGAATCAAAACGTGTAAATTTTGCTTGCGAGAGAGACGTGAAAAATATAACCTAAAAACAAAAATTATGGAGTTATTCTTTATGTATCAATTTTCCAGGTCAAATAGCACAGTGTCAATTGGTGTACGGAAGATATGGCACTGTTTAACATAGATGTACCAAAGTTGACGCTTGGTGGTACACGTTCATTTTGATGATCAACGTCCACGATCAAAGATTAAACAAAAATTGTGGTAGTTGCTGATGTTCGTCGTGTTACATCCAGGTGAGGCAGGCGCGCGTCTCTGAGCTTTCAGGTTTGCAGTATATTAAACTACAATATATATCTGCAGTTTGTATTAGAGTGAACTATATTTTAGATGGACGCTTAGCGATGTAAACGCTTGGACTGAGGCCGAAACGTTATAGTGTGTTGGGGGTAGTACAAAGTTGCACTTGTATTGAAAATGCGCTGAGTGGAATGGACGCGTAGCAACATGCGTTGGAGGTTCTAGTCATGGAGGTCAGAGAAATAATGCGTTGCATTGCATTACCATTGCAAGAGACGACACCACCTCGCTGACCAAGAGCACTACGAAAGGAAAGTGTCAAAAATTGGCAGATTTCACGTACAATAGGAATCCATGATATGCGAAGCAGGAATGAGGAAGGTTGATATGTCGCTTTCAAATGAGCACAATGTTGTGATGTGAACGTAAATTATGCCATACAAGACTTCCATATCAAGACGTCTATTCTCGTCACGTGATACCAAATTTGGTATATGTGGAGCTAGCGAAATGGCCGTCAGCACGCTATGAGCGTAGCTTGTGGTCAAGTTTTACATGACACGCATGTCAAGATTATCATGTTTGGACGTGTCTTTATCGTCGTCTATTCACGTCACGTGATACCAAATTTGGTATATGTGGTGCTAGCGAAACGGCCTCGAACGTGCTAAGAGCGTAGCATGAAGTAATGTTTTGCGCAAATCTCGATTATCATGTTCGGACGGGTCATTTACCTTTGTCGTCTATTCACATCCACGTGATACCAAATTCGGTATATGTGGAGCTAGAGAAACAGCCGTGAGCACGCTATGAGCGTAGCATGTATAGTCATGTTCTTACATGACACGCATCTCATGATTATCGTGTTTGTCGCCATCATATACCTTTACCATCCATGCACGTCCCACAATACCAAATGTGGTATATGTGAAGCTATCCAAACCACCGCAAGCGCATCATGAGTGTGGCATATAGCCATGTTCTTACATGACACGCATCTCGTGATTATCATGTTTGCACCAGTCATAAACCTTCGTCATTTATTTACGTCCTGTGTTACCGAATTTGGTATATATAAAGCTAGCGAAACGGCCGCGAGCGCATCATGAGCGTAGCTTGTAGTCATGTTCTTACATGACACGCATCTCACGTTTATCATGTTTGAACAGTATCATACCTTCACCATCCATGCACGTCCCTAACACCAAGTGTGGTGTCTGTGAAGCTATCGAAACGGCCGTGAGCGCATCATGACTGGGGCATATAGCAATGTACTTTCATGACACGCATCTCATGATTATCGTGTTTGCACAAGTCATGGTGCAAACATCGTCATCCATACATATCCCGTAATACCTAATTTGGCATAAGCGAAACTAGCGAAATGACTGCAAGCGCACCATGTGTGTGGTGTGTAGTCATGACTTACATGACATGCATGTCATGATTTTCAAGTTAGGGTCTGTCACCTATATTGCCATGCAGTCGTGTCATACCATACCAGTTTTGCAATGTCATGTGAACGATGCCACCGCAAGAGCAGCAATACCATGAAATGGAACTCATGACAATCGTGACATACATGTGATGATTTTAGTGTTCTGACTGGTCAGCTATGTTCTTCATGCAGTTATGTTTTCATAGGCGGCTAGACAGATAGATTGCTTAATAGATAGATAGCTAGATAGATAGATAGATAGATAGATAGATAGATAGATAGATAGATAGATAGATAGATAGATAGATAGATAAATGATAGATAAATGGTAGATTGATAGATAGATTGATAGATAGATAGATTCATAGATTGATAGATAGATTGATAGATAGATTGATAGATAGATAGATTGATAAATTGATAGATAGATAGATAGATAGATAGATAGATAGATAGATAGATAGATAGATAGATAGATAGATAGATAGATAGATAGATAGATAGATAGATAGATAGATAGATCGATAGATAGATAGATAGATAGATCTGGCATATAATGTGCTCAAGTAAAAGAAAAAAAGACCCCTAGATTGGAGTCGCTCGCAATAGTCCCTCTTTCACTTTTCTTATACTGTTAGACAGATTGCACTGGCTTTGCAGCATGGTACTTTAAATACAGGAGCAAAAGTACTGAGCCCATCTTTTTCTACCTTCTTCGTGAAATCTAATAATGAACAACAAGAGAAAGACGCAGAAATAAAAGTACGTAGCCTAAGATGACTTCTTTGTATGTACCATAAAAAACAGTCAGTAGCAAAAGTGTCGAGTAGCTATCCTGATGCAATCTAGGTTAATGTACGTAGATACATCGCATCACGCACAAGTATGCGCAGAATTACTCATCGCAGCATTGAACAGCGCGTATATGAACAAAGGCGTTCACTAAAGAGTGCCAGCTCCCACTTGCATGTCTCGCACTTTGTTATTTTTTCAAAGGTTCCTTTCTTTTAAAGTTCGAGTACCTTCTGTTCCCCTCGTTGGAACCCACAAAAGTGTAAATACACGACATTGTCCGCCCGATTACCTTTGAAAATACTTGCAGAAACGCTATGTCGAAAACAAGAAGAAAAATGAAATGTTGCTCAACAATAATTAATAAAGCTTTAGTACGTTAAGGTATGATTGGACTGGGAGCATGCTTACGAAACTGCCACGTTTCAGTATAATTAAATTCCTTGACTGCAAAAGGACATGGCTTAAAGGTTACGTAAACAGGGGCGGCAAACGGTCCTCGTGGTGGCGGCGGCGGAAGGGAGGGCGGGGTGGGGTTGGAGTGCGTCTCGCACGCGATCTCGAAATGCAACGCTGCACTCCTCATTTTTTCGTTATCGTTTTCCGCAGCCGCAGACTACACGACATGGACAGAGGGTCATGTTCTTTGATAATGTCTCGAGGCATACAATGGTTAGTTTTGTGTGTGCTTCCTGATTTTATTTTTTTAATCATGTTGCTTTATCTTTTTTTTGGGGGGGGGGGAAAGGCGCCTTCGATCTTTTTTCGCTCTTTGTCTCGCCATGCACTTTTTTTCCAAGAAAAACCAAGTATCGAACGTTCCTTCATTTAATGTAGATCTATGCAGAATTAAAAAAAAAGAAAGCGAGAAACGTCAGGCGGAGGCACTGTAACTGCCCACATTTTGGCAACGCCAGGCAGTACGCTCATGAGCTTTGTGACCATTGTCGAGGGAAACTTGCATGCGAAGGAAAAAATCGTTATCTAAAAGCAAATTGTATCCCGCGGCGAAACTGAAGACAAAAGAGACAAAGCAAAAGAAACGAAATGACGTGAGAAATTTACGGTGCTCCAACACTGGCGTGATGCCTTTTGTTCTCTTCCTTTTAGTTTTAAACCTCGAGAACAAGGAGGGAGACAGAATTCTTGCTTTTCATGGAAGAAAGAAATTTTAGTTCAGATGTGGAGCGCCCGAAAGAACGCAGAAAGAATGCATTGGCTTAGGCGGTAAGTGCTGCCACCACGCACTTGCGCAAGTAGCGTATACACAAACGCAAATGAGAGAGAGAGAGAGAGAGAGAGAGAGAATTACAGAAAGGTAGAGAGGTTGGCCTGAGCTATAGTTTGCACTGGACTGCTACTCTACACTGGGGAAGGGTGACTGGGGAGTGAAAGAGTGATGAATGACGATGGTAAGGTAGAGAGATGATATGTTCTTATTAGGCTGGGTAACTCTACAGACGTGCATCCAGTCCATGGCTTCTAAGAAAGCGATGACGGCTCGTATAACCAGATGTGTGCTGCTGGTGTTAGGCCAATCACCTAACACAACCTCATCGGTTAATGGTCGGCTAATATATCGGCCAATCGAAGATATCGGTTGCTAACGTTAGCTTGCATGTGCTGGACAGTCGCAAAATATATGTTCGAGCGTTTCTGGCAACCGACAGTGACCACAATTGGCACTTGTGCCATTGCAGCCAATCAAGTGGGCGTAACGTCTTGTGTAAGCCACACCGAGGTGAATGCGGTGGATAATGCATGAGATGCTTCGCTTTAACTTGTGAGGCATACGGAACTTCATTTCCGGGTCCCAGTTGTGCAGCCGCTTGTGCTGGTGTTATAGTTTCTGCCAGTGCTCTAAGATGGAGTTGCGCATTACGCGTCGAAGTAGGATGTTAGTGTATTGTTGAGAAAATGCGATGCACACTTCCGGGGCACTATTTAAAGCTTTCTTAGCTTCAGCGTCCGCCTCTTCATTGCCCATTATGCCACAATGAGCAGGTATCCATTGAAATGTTACATGATGTCCACTTTTTTAGCAATGCAAAGTGCTCTGCTATTTCAATCGATAAATTATGATATGGACTTTGTCTAATGAGGCCATCGATGGCTTGAAGAGCAGCTTTCGAATCACACAGAATCGTTCATTTACGAGCGGGTTCTGTCGACATGAAACGTATTGCCTCCCGAATAGCAACAAGTTCCGCGGCTGTTGATGTGGTCTTGTGATCTACCTTGAAATGTCGAGCTATCTTCATCTGCGGGATGACAAAGGCTGCGGCGGAGGTACGCGACGTGGTAGATCCATTATTACATACGTGCGACACACCGTCGTACATAGTATAAATGTGCAGCAGTGTAAGTTACTTTAGGCCGATCGATGATACAAGGGACTTCTTCATAATCCCAGGAATCTGAAGTATGACAAGTGGTCTAGGCAGGAGCCACGGAGGTGTCTCAGGAACACGTGTGGGAGAGAATCTTGACGGTATGATGTTCTCGAGCTGCGATATAGCTCTTTAATAACTGCAGTCTCGGTGGCTAGCAGGGAGCGCTGATAGGGTATGTTGCCTGTGTCGAGTCAACAGGCGAAGGTGGACTCGAAGAGGCTCGCAGAGCACATATACCTTGATTAGACAAGCCCGAGCTTCGTTGAGAGTTCCCTTGGTTGATGTGCATTGAGGTAAGCCCAAACATGTGCGCAACCCTTGAGCTTGGATGCTTTCTAGCGTGCTCGCACAACTGGGCTTCATGCTTGAAAGCACGGCCATGCTGTATCGTAAGTACCCTACGAATAAAGATTGGTATAGTTGCAGGAGAGCTGCCTCCAAAGGGCCCCATCTTGCTCCGGCCATGACCCGAAGAACGTGGACAAAACTCTTGAGCTTTGACTTCAAGGCTCTGACGTGTTTTGACCATGATAAATTCTGGTCGAGGATAAGACCCAGGAATTTGTGTTGCGCAACAGCACGAATTTCTGTTACATTCACAGTTAGTGGGTATCTTGTCATTTGTTTTCGTGTAAATGCAAGCAGTGCGTATTTTTCAGTTGACAGTGCGAGACCCTGACGACGTAGGTACCTTGCTGTGATGGTAACTGCAAGGTACCTGATGCAAGGTACCTGCAAGGTACCTGTGATGGTCACTTCAAGGCACGTTGCAGTCGAGCACGCAATTGGGGGCGCGTAGCTCTAGAAGCCCAGATGCAGATGTCGTCCGCATATGTGCTCACCTTCACCGTGTCAGGAAGTTCAGTAGCAAGTCCAATCAAGTTGATGTTAAAAAGTGTCGGACTGAGAACCCTCCCTTGAGGAACACCACGGTGAATGTTATAATGGTCTGTATCTCCATCGCGTGTTGACATACACGGTACGGTCGCTAAGGTAGCTCACGATCCATGCATACAGTCGTCCACCAATTTCTAGATCCTCAAGCGCATCAAGGATGGCATAATGTAAGACATTGTCGTAGGCGCATTTAATGTCAAGAAAAACAGCAGCCACTAATCTACCTCGACATCTTTCCTGTTAAACATCGGAGACCAAGTTGATGACCCCGTCAATGGCTGACCGGCCTCTCCTAAAGCGATTCCTGAACGCAAGAAAGCGATTATTGCTCTCTAAGAGCCACTCTAATCTCGACAACACCATCCTTCCCATGAATTTGCCAATGCAGCTGCTCAAGGCGATCGGCCGGTAAGATGAAAGCTCATTAGGGCACTTCCCCGGTTTAAGCAGTGCGATTATTCGGCTGTAGTTCCACTTACCTGGAACATTTCCAGACTCCCAGGAGGTGTCGCAGTAAGATAACAGGATCTGTCGTGCTTCTGTATCAAGATGGCGAAGTGCAGCGTACGTAATTACGTCCGGCCCGGGTGCCGATGAGCGTCGGGAAAGTGAAATTGCAGCATCCAGTTCCTGCGTTGTAAAAGGCACTTCGAGGCGTTCGTCGAAACACGGGGGCACATTGGTGGTATGAGTTTGGGTCGCAGTGTGGGCGGTAGAAACGACAAGGCTACAGTAGTCTTTGGCTACCTCTCATTCACTCCGACCCTGATGTAGAGCCACCGCACGGAATGGCCAAATTTGTTGTGGAGAAGATTGTAGACTTAGTACTATCCGCCAAATTTTAGAGAGAGGCTGTCTTGGGTCCAAAGAACCGCAGAACAACCTCCATCGTTGCCTGTCCAGCTTGTCGAGATGCCGAAGAACGTGTCGTTGAGCTTGACGACAGGCTGAGAGGTCTGACGGTGATCTTGTTCTTCTGAATCTGTTCTGCGCGGCGACGGATAGCACGAAGGGCCTAGTATTGTAAGTCGATAACTGATCGTTGCAGCGGAATGGTAACTTGTCTTGTTGTGTCACGCAGGGACGAAGAAATGATGTCTTCTACTTCGGATGGTGCAGTAGTGCGCTGACAGCTGGTTTTCACAGATTACTTGAAAAGACGCCTGTCTGTCTGATGGCTCTATATCCGTGGACCAAGCTGCAGAAGACAGGAGACTCCTGGATACAAATGTAATGTCGAGGCAGCTGCTGTAAGAAGTACCCCGAATGAAAGTGGGTGATCCGTCGTGCCGCACACTTAGTCCAAAAGTACACACGAAGTCCCACAAATCTCTGTCACGGCCGTTCATCACAGTGCTACCCCAGAGGGGATGATCAGTGTTGAAATCTCCAATGACAATGTTGGGGCTCTGAGCAGCCTGAAGCACAGACCTAAGGTGGGAGCAGTCCATCTTCGCACTTGGGTGGATGTATCCTCCAATAACTGACAACGTGCGCCTACCCAACATAGCAGGGGCCTAACAGCACATTTCACGGCATTGAAAATTATGATTGTGCATTGTTCTCTCCCTCGTGGGCTGTCCCATGATTAAACAATCACCCCTACGACAAACTCTACGCCTTTCCTATCTTTTTTTTTAGCCTTCCATTCGTCACGATCAAGTGTATTTTATCTGGGCTCTTATTTCCGCAGGCGATTACGAAATTACTGGGAGAGATGTGTTAAGGCTGGTGCTTCACACTGTTTCACTTAAACAGCTTTCTTTAAGGAACAGCAAAAAAGTGAGTGGCGCTTGTGTGATACCACCGTCTCCTATAAAGACTACTCTGGGACGTGGCGTGGCTGTAGTGGTTGTAGTGGTTGTAGTTCTTGGTTGATGATCACGTGATAACATTCCAATCGCGCTCGACTGTGCAACGGCTATCGCCTCCGCTCGGACTTCATGCGAATGTGTTTACGCCGACCCTGCCAGAACGCGGCTGTTGTTGACGGCTGTTCCCACAGTTGCAGTGGAAGTCGGGTTCTTGATCAATAAAGGTGAGAACACACGTTATAATACTAAAGGTTTAGACCACCTGAAGTTCTGTGGGTAATTTTAACACGCCCTATTTATTACCTGATGCGTAACTCACGTAGCAAAATTAAGCGGGAGTTGAAGGTTTGTCTATTTAACTGGATCTTATGGTGTCACGTTACCCACCTAACGTGAATTGTACCTACTTTAAAGAACCCTAACGGGCGCAAGCCTCGGCGGCTTCGGCTCAAGGTCACCCAGGCCAACCCAGCGTCGTCGCAGTGGCAGGCATGTGCAGGTTGGCTCGTTACTTTTGAGCGCCAAGGAATGGGCAGGTATTTGCATTTTGAGCTGGGGCTGATTTGAGGGGGGCAGGGTTGAAGAACCAAAGTACAGGATGTAGAATAAAAGTGAACAACATGGAGAGCTTTATTCCTTTTTTTTTATGTTGTCTCAAATACTCAGAAATTCCGGACATGGTTCACCGTTTTCGAACCACGTGGCGTACGAACCTCGAACGTTCGAAATTCACGCTGTGACGGACTGCTGACCGGTACTAAGCCGAAAACAAGACTTCTCGATATTCACTGATATATCAATTTTGTACTGCCACGCGGATTTTTGTTAGTTCATTGTTTTCACGTAGAATACCTGTCTGTGGTACGATTGTCATATTTATACTTTGATAGAATGAAAGCTACGACGGCTTGCTTCGAACTGTGTGCGTTTTTGACGTTTTTGACGATTTTGACGATTGCGACTGATAACTTATGCTGACAGATGGCTCACGAGACAGAAAAAACGTATGCACTGCTGCCGATTAGCATGCCGCGTTCAAAGTGTACGATTAAAAATATTTGTGCCAAGTGAGAAAATGACAGGGAAGAGAGAGAGAGATGCGTCTTAGGCGTAGCGTTGTGGTTGATCGTTGCCTTCGCAGCAAAAGACGTCACAAAGAGGCTCCTGGCCACACGATCACGTGGTCTGCCACCACGTTTTCCAACCACTGCAACCAGGCCCAACCCTGGATGGCTGGAGAAGCCTACAAAGTGCTGGGCTGCAGCGTGGATTGTACGAAGCACAGTATACGGTGCATCCAATTTCCTGAAGCCCCTGCGGTCCTCTCCACATTCCTAAGCCGAATGGCCGTGCAATGGCACTAAGCAGTGATCCAAAATCCGGAAGTAGCGAGATCCCTCTGATGCAGCAAAAATTGATACCCGAAAAAGAAAAGCTTCATTTTTCTTTCGGAACAAAAGGCGCCATCACGACAATGAATGGACGAAACATGAAGCGATAAACAAAGCGCCCCGTTTCTGCGACGAAAACAAAATCAAATTAAACAACACACACACACACACACGCACACATGCGGACTCACTGAATGTAGTGACTCTCTAACAAAACGTAAAAAAAGCGGAAATCGAAAACTTGGCGTTTTGTGCGATATACGACGGGCGAACGTTATTGATTGAGGACCCAAAGTAGCTTTGGGAGGGCGGAAACTGAAATCGCATTTAAACGGCTGGCTGGTTCTGTTTTGTGTCAGTCACCATTTAAACAACTACATTCAATCCGAACCTCTGGGCTTCACTGTGCAGCTGGAGACTTATAACGAAGTGATCAAAGGCAAGGTAATCAAAAATAAACGCCTATGCTGGGCATTGTAATTCTCTAAGCACCAGTAACGACAGCCTAAAGATTATTTTGGAACTATATCGTTAAAAGAAGATCGAGGAAAAAAGACGCTAGTAAAGTGCAGTGATTATTACGTGTCATTAGTAGTAGCAGTGAGTATCATCATAAATGTTTTACCGGCTCTACGGATAAAGTGCAATTTTCAGTTTTAACAGCAGTTTTCTCATACTTTTACTACCCGTGTTATTGCTTTATCTCTTACCTGAGGATTACAGTTTCAGCAATATTGACCGGCACACAATGATCATTTATTTATAAGAATGCATAGAATAAACTAAGCTAGAGCAAAATATTGAGTCATTCCTGTAGAACAAAACGCGGTTCATTATAAGTAAGGCACGATGTTACTTTGTGATACATTCCTCCTGATCTAGCAAATCTAGCTTTTTTTTATGTTCGAACCACACATTTTTTTTTCGAGCTCCATGGCAGCGTCACTTTTTTTCAAACTTCAGTTGCAGGGCCCATCGTTTTTCATTCATCATGCAAACACAAAAATTAAAGAACAGATGTTTTTTATGCAGCTATTTTTTTTTTCGTGCTAGATCGAAACATGTCAGGGGGAATTTCTAACTTTAAGGAGCTCTTTGGCTTCGTGCCCATTCTCTTCGTAGAACTCAATTAGTCTTGATTACGGCATTTCCCCGGAGAGTAATAACCTTTGCGTCTATGATACAGTGACGTAGGCGAATACGGGGAGAATGATTTGTTTCACTAGTTGAAAGAAAGAAAAAATATTCAGCACAATGGCAGTTATGTCATGTCCCATTTCTTTAACAAGAAAAAAAAGGTGAAAAAAATGTGACAGAATTATTTGAAACTTCATGAGAAAGCGCTGCTCGTCGTTTGCTTTCTTTATTAAGGTTATGTTTTTGTGGTCTTCCAAACACACACACAGAAAAAAAAGTAACCAAGAAACTTCACAATAAAAAACATGACGTCTCTTTTGAGTTATGACTTAGATGAATAATAACTGCATGACGTTGGCTCTCGAATCGGCATCGCTAATACGCATCGATGCTACTATTATTTAAATTTCACATTCACGATAATTAATGGTTAAAGCGCAAAAGTACAGCGAAGCTTCGTGTTACTATCGTGGCTTCGGTTGTTATAGCATTTTTCACTTTTAGCCGTTGATATATTGTACCAAAGTGTCGGTACTAAAGGGCAAAAGTTTTTGCTCTGTATCAGTTGCTGTACGGGAACAGTCGTCAACGCCTTCACAGTTTCGATAAAACGTAGGTGGGCACAATCATAGATTGTGCCGATGGCGCAAACACTATAATGTTGAGGGGGGGGGGGAGGCAACAAAAGCCTATGGTCGGGTACCTGAAGTCACGTGATAGAGTTCGTTCATAAGTACACATGAATGAAAGTAATTTAGAGTTCTTGCTTCCGTTTTAGATGCGGAAGCATCTTATACTCGCGCCTTGTAGTGCGCCGTCCGCGCCGTCCGCACCGCTTCTCGAACATTCGACAGCTGACGCGCGCGCATGCGCCGTCGCCCACCATCTGTGCCGCGCGCGCTTCTCCTTCGAGAACATTCGACAGCTGACAGCGCATGCGCCGTCACGCCGTCGCCATCTGTGCCGTGCGCGCGCTTCTCCTTCGAGAACATTCGACAGCTGACAGCGCATGCGCCGTCGCGCTGTATATATACTCAAGGTCGGCGCTCGCTCGCTCAGTTGCCGCTCGTCCGTTGGTTTGTACGGCGCGTCGACGTCCGAAGTCGCCGTGAAATGAATGCGAACGAATCCACAAACACAATGATCGACGTCCCTTCGACCAGCGCCGCCCTTTCGCATACGTGTGTACGAGTTCACTCATTTAACGCCCCCTCCTACAACCACGTTAACCAATTTAGCCATCGACCCAAGTAAGTCGCAATTTAACACCCCATTTCACAACCACGTTAACCAATTTAGCCATCGACCCAAGTAAGTCGCACTTTAACACCCCGTTAACCAATTATATGCTCCGCATCCTCCTCAGTGTTCCCCCGAGGGAAGCTGCGGGCAATTTTTTTTCACGCTATTTTTGTAACATATGCTCTTTGTATTATTTATTTACATCATTGTACTAAGTAAACGCAGCTGCGACAAATTGTCACAAGTTCGTAGCCATTTTTAGAATCCGCATCTGCAATCTTCACCATCCCATTCTACAGTGTAGGGTAGCATACCATTCCTTCTAGCCTGTCAACATCCCTGCCTTTCAATTCTCTCCTGTTTCTTCCTCCTCAAACATGAATATTATCATGTATCTTGTAAAGAGTGGTGTGTATACATAGTACACGACTCTGTAACATGCAATCTCCAATTTATGATATATCCAAGCGGATATTTGTGAGACGGTAGGAAATCTCAGCTACGAAGTGATATTCCAAGTGGATTCCAAGGGAAGGCAAACGTGCGAGGAGAAGACAAAGTTCGGTGGGAGGATGAGATTAAGAAGTTTGCAAGTACACCCCGGCAGCAGTCAGCACAGGACCAGATTGATTGGCGGAACATGGAAAAGGCCTTCGCCCTGCAGAGGGCGCAGTCAGAATGGTTATGATGATGATGTTGATAATGGCCAAATCATATGCGTCCCGTAGACAGCCAGGTAAATGGGTGGTAAGCGGCATCAAGTTCCTTCGCTGGTGGCATGGCGTGTTTCTATACCTAAAAGAGAGCATCGAAATAATTTCGGGTGGCCGTCACATGCTGAAGAGTCAAGTGGCCAGAGCAGAAACGTCCCGTGTGGCGTCTTTGATAGATTGGCACGTCGCTGTGAACCCTGGTTCTAACAGCGGTGATGCTGGGAAAATAGTGGGAAACGCTACGCGGTACTGCCTGAGTTACCGGCTCCCCAGTGACGCGGATCAGCCGCTGACGTTGCAAAAATAGCTACAGTTATGCAGTGCCAGGCCGAGCTTTCCATTTCGTTTAGTGGATACGGCGGTGTTATGACGTCATGCGCGAGGTTTATGCAAAGGTCACGGAACTCTTTCACGTGGAACGATTGATTGATGATTTATATGTAGGGTTTAACGTTCCAAAACCACCATATGATTATGAGAGACGCCGTAGTAGAGGGCTCCGGAAATTTAGACCAATTGGGGTTCCTTAACGTGCACCCGAATCTGAACACGCGGGCCTACAACATTTCGCGTGGAACGGCCCCCGAAAGTCCCCCCCCCCCCTATGCTCTTTGGAATATGTAAACGTAGGTTGGCGAAAGGGAGGTGTAGGATTAAGTGAAGTAAATGAGTGTTAAAATGTTCGTCTACTTATGAATTTGTCGACGTAAGACGTGGTTATTCGGATATTGCAGGGACATACGTCTCCGTCCTGTCGTGAGTCTAAGTGTGATGATTATGACAACAGAGATGACGAGGACAAGAACTATGAAGCAAGTGACGGGAAATGGCTAAAATTAAGAGCTAGCTGATTACCCACTATAATACAACCAGCTTGAATGCAGTCTTGAATACAGACCACTTATACGTACGGTAGCTTTTACTTTTACAGAATGGTCGTCGCTAAGATTTTATTGGAACTGTAGTACCTATTGAACTCTCCACCAACTAACTGTGGTAATAATAGGCGGTCGTCGCAGTTAGGCTGCAGCACATAGTGGAAAATATTCTGTTATTGCTTGACGCCTGAAATGCACACTTACGCGCGTGTCTCAATCTCTTGAAACTTTCAAGCCTGGCACACTCTTGTCTGATGGCTGTTATCAGTGCCTGCGAAAGCGCATGTGTCCACCATATGTTCTCTTTTAGATGTGAAGTTTCGCGGAAGCTAACAGGTAAAGGAACGCTTTCTTTCACGCTCGCTTCCATCTGAGGTTCAAAAACACCGCGTCACGCGTTTCACAATCGAAAGATTGTCTAGGTAATGCGCGTGAATATTTACGAGCATGCGAAAGACAGTTACTTGCTTTCCCAATATCACTTCCGCCCTCCTTTGCTGCCCTGCCGTAGTGGTCTAGTAAATAAGGTACTCAGCTGCTGACTCACTCGCAGGTCGCGGGATCGAATCCCGGCTGCGGCGGCTGCATTTCAGATGAAGGCGGAAATGTGCACGTTAGATTTGGGTGCACGTTAAATAACCCCAGGTGGTCGAAATTTCCGGAGCCCTCCACTACGGTGTCTGTCATAATGATATGGTGGATTTGGGACGTTAAACCCCACATACCAACCCCTCCCCTGTTTATTCTGTCTTTCCAGCACTTAGGCCACACAATTAAGCACACAATTTTGCTCATGAACCGTATGCGGTAAAGTAGATCCGCGAAAGCTTGTCGCATTAAAAGTGGCCACCATTACCTTCCGGACCAGGCGACATTAACGACAAATGACGAGCAGCAAGATATTGCATGCTTAGCGGGACAGCTTGGAATGCGAGTTAAGTGAGATGAGTAATGTTTTGTTAGTCAAAACCTTGCTCTATAACGCGAGAACAAAAAGAACGCCTGAGGTCAACGTCCCATGCTCTCTCAAATGTCTCCCGGACTCCATGACTCGACCACAGGAGTCTACACTTCTGGGAAAGCATCAACATAACCAGCGAGCAAGTAAAAAAAGGGAAAGAGTTAATATATTTTAGGGGGAAGGGGGAAGCTGGGTGCCTTTCATCCGCTGCTTGCTTTCAGGGGCAAGCTATCCACGCAGTCCACCACATACTCTCGAAGCTCCGATCTTGCACGAAGTACGGGGCCATTGCCGTTGCAATAAACGAGCGACAGCTGTTGGGCGGGTAAGGCGCGAACACCTTACAGTGTCGTGGTTCCGAGAGGCAATAAGTCATTCAATAGTATAAGGCAACAGAAAACGTGTGACAGCTTGCTACGAACCACAGACAGATTAAAGGGCGCAGTGTATTTTCGCAGCGCTGGTGTCGCTATTGGTATCGGATACATTTAGCACACAGTTCACCTCCACGTCATCGTATTCTGCACACATCCGGTGCTCACTAATAAAAGAGAAGACAGAGAGCAAAGAGAGCAAAGAAAAAAACAGCAGTACAGCAAAGGCAGTAAATACCACAATGAAGCATGCGGCGTGCTAATTGGGGCTGAACGAAAAATTTTTGGCGTGGTTCGGATCTCATGTAATCCTAAAAATGAAACACCGGTGGCTTAAAAGGGCTCTGATCAGCCACCATGGGAGGTTGTGGTGGCGTCAAAAATGTTTGTACTTTTTGAAGCAATTTTTAGGGCACTTCATGCTGCTTTCATCACTCTTTCCAACTTTCTTCGTACGGTACTGAAGCAAGGTCAAAACACTTCACCCTAACGGCGGCAATTTGCCTGCCCACAAACTAATAAAGCCCCATGACAGTTACATACGTCACGAGCAAGTAGCGATGAAAACATGGCTGATACCCCTGTCATAGGAATCGGTAGAATACGAAAGTGAAACGTCTCTTCGCAGATGCAGTTCATCGCTCATAGATCATTGTTTTCCCTCAAACGCTAAGGAACGAATGCTATAGCAACCAAGGAGTTTAAAAAATTGCTGGGGTGGAAATTCTCCCCCACGTGTGAAGCCGTGCCAACCGTAAGATGGCGGCTGCGGCAGTCATCTTAGTAGAGGCATGATGAGCTGTTGGTGTTTGACGATGAAGAAATGGAAGTTTATTGTAGACATAACTTGTACATACACAAACGAAACATCGAAAACAAGTAAAGACAGTGTATGCATTTTACAAATGAGGATCAAAATCTAATTGATCACTGGGTATCCAAATGTTACAAGTGAAACGAAAATGAAAGTGAATCAAGTTATTCACATTTGACAGAATACAGAAGAAGCGTGTTTCTTGCACGCCCAATGAGTTCAACGTGACAGTCTTTATGGATCGAATAATGCTCGAAGTGCGTCCTTGTGTAGCTATTTTTATGTAGTAAGCCTCGTGAGGCAAACTTTATTGGAGATTAAGTCACCGATACTTGTCTTTGCAGATAATTTCATTTTGCTCAACTAACTTTTAATATATGTTTAACATAGCCTTCAGACTAACAAATCAAACCCACCTAATGTCTAAGTGGGAAACACCACAGAATAGCCCGTTTTTGAGATCTTTGGAGGGTAAAAGCTGGCTTCACTTCTGCTGGCAAAGCATGGCGAGAGCTTCCACTACAGTAACTTTTTAAAACCTCCTAGATAGCAACCGATTGCAATGTCACGTGTATAACGGCAAGCATATCGAAACTTACAGCGTGCTCTTGAAGCAGGAAGGACGCGCGAAAAGAACATACACACGGAAGAGTGCGAAGTAACAACCGTCACAGCTTGGCACTTGAAGCGCGAAGCTCAAAGAAAAGGACGCATGACATGAATGCTAAACTATATACTCGATGAGCGTCAAATAACAAAATAATATCTGGGGTTTCATGTCCCAAAACCATGATATGATTATGAGGGATGCCATAAGGAGGGCTCCAGAAACTTTGACTACCTAGGGTTCCATAACGTGCACGCATATCTAGTACACAGGTGAGCGTGAACTAACAACTGCCGCAGTTACTTCACGACATTAGTTTGTGTGTGTGAGCAACGTACTTTGCTGGCAAACGCGGGCGCTGCGGTGAGTTAAACGACCTTCGTGCTCTGTAACTTCAACGGTGGTGAAAGAACAAGACGTAGAAATCGCCCCATTCACGAGAGCCCCGCCGCGGTGGTCTAGTGGCTAACGTACTCGGTTGCTAACCCGCAGGTCACGGGATGGAATTCCGGCTGTGACGGCTGCATTTCCGATGGAAGTGGAAATGTTGTAGACTCGTGTGCTCAGATTTGGGTGCACGTTAAAGAAACCCAGCTGGTCGAAATTTCCGGAGTCCTCCACTACGGCGTCTCTCTCATATCACGTGGTTTTACGACGTTAAACCCCACATATCAATCATTCATGAGATAAGTGCGTGCGCTCAAGCTGAAGTGCCAAGTAGCTCGGAGTATCGCCAACGCTAAATGGTGACTATAATAGCTCGCTATTAGCACGCTGAAGAACTTTCGGCTTGTGGCCGAGTCGTATCGCACCGTGCGCTGTGAAGCGAGAGGTCTTACGTTTGACTCTTGGTGACATAACACTTTATTCGTGTTATTTTTGTCTTCATTTAGTTGGAGTTAATTTTGCATCATATCTGCGACGAAAATACATCAGTGAAGCCATGATAGAGCTCCGCATAACATTTTCCTGTTAAAAAAAAAGTGATAGGGCTGTGCGCGTGTTCACGCTATGTACAACCTGTTTGGAACGGCGAGAGCAAATTCATTTGAGCACGTTAAAGCACCCCAGGTGGTCAAAATTTCTGGAGTCCTTCACTAGGCGTCTCACATAATCATATTGTGGTTTTGGGATGTTAAACCTCACATATAAATCAAGTTTGTTTGTGTTTATTTAACCTCTTTTTTTGATTGACAGAGAACAAAATGTCCTCTCGTATTGTTATTGTGTTATTGTGACTGACTTTCCTTCCTTCTTGCTCAAGGGTATGGAGGTTATGGCCATGTGCAATACGCCATGAATTGTTAGTAGCGCTGCATCCTGGCGTCCTCTTGCATCCCCTACGCTAAACTTCAAGATCTGCAGGTGATTACTGTATTGGCAACTTCCCATCTCATTATTGGTTCATGCGCATGTGATCATGGTGTTACATTTTCCCAATTTACTCAGAGGGATCCGCCCATAAATAAACAGTGTGACTAGTTTGCTTTTTTCTCCGAACCCTGCCATATGAGCATGCTTCCTTTTTTGTGCAACGTTTATTTTCAAGATTTTTCTCGTAAGCAAACCTGTGTGATGCTAAAGTAGACGAAAGCACTAACGTGCTTAAGCGTGACACTGAAAGAAACCAATGTGAATTGGCAGAAGCTAGAGCCACAAAAGAAGCGCTGACTACTCGCACACGCTTTCATGTTCCATGAAGGCAAGAAAACCGACCATTCCGGCACGTGTTGCCAAGTCCCGTTTTATGTGCACGCAGTCCTGAGTGCACACGTGTCTGGGCAAATTAAGAATTCATAAGCCAAAGGCGCAGCAGCTCGTCGGGGAGAAATTCATGAGCACGCAGAGAAGACGCGAAATGCGCTGCGGATAATGTGTTGTCTTGGTGCAGCAGAGGTGGCTTGGAAAATGAAGAGCTATATTGCGGCGTTTTCCCCAAGAGGTATGTAGAGTAAGTAGGCTTAAAGCGAAAGGCTGGGTCACGAAGGAGCGTGAACAAAACACAACTACCCCCGAAATAAATGACGATGAGTGGGCGAAGCAGTGGGATAGTTCGGGCGTTACCGTAAATAGCCCGCGACATTAACCACTCACGCATGTAAATGAGTGACAAAGCGGTGTACAGTTATATACGATGTTTATTGGTCATAGATGGTATACAATGTTGGGTTGTGAATTTCTTTCCAACTTCTTTATTAGCGCTTTGTGGTATTGGATCTAGCCTGAAGTTGGCAAAGACGAGGTCTGGGCCTATTACCCTAATAGTTGTTGGTTGTTTCCGGTCATAGGAATTACATCGTAGAACATATCCAGACGCCATTTACTGCATAAACCAGTCCTTGTGCAGGAGCATCATCGTCATGGCGTATAGTCGGTACCTTGCATGTACTGTGCCGTGGGGGCAGAAAGAGAAAGTGCGGTGCTGAATGCAGCTTCTCTTCATCTTCATCAGCATCATCCACATAGTCATTGTCAGCGGCGGTTACGGCACACAACAACGCCAACGCCAACGTAAAAGCCTCGACCATAAAGAGTTTGTCCCCTAACTGAAACCAAAACGACGCGAAAGCTTTCCGTTTCAACTGATAGCGCAGTTTCCTTTGTCAGTGATGCAAGGAAACGCCGACAAAATTGCACGACGCTAGAGTAACAGGACGCTTTCGGCTTCCTATTCACTGCCTTCGAGATCAATGCATTTCTCTTTCGAGCGCAGTGGGAGTGAGGTCGAAGCCCCCACTTCGCAGAAGGCAACTTCAGTGTTTGAATGGACTGCTGTTGTTTCGTGTCCTGTCCGCTCTGGCGCCAAGTGGCTGCTCACGTGTGGCAGCCCCGGCCACGCCAGCCAATTGGTGACGATGGCTTTAGGCCCTATTCACCCTCCAGCCACCCCTTCTTCGTTTCCCCACCCAGTCTACCTCCTCGTTCGTGGCATCATTGAAAGCAGATCGAAATAATTAAATAAATAAATAAATAAATAAATAAATAAATAAATAAATATTTATAGATAAATATTAACATACATATACAGAACATGACTAGGATGGCAGTGGCAAGATTCGCCGAAAGTCGAATTATCATTGCTATCACAATAAGTATAACTGCCCTTACGGAGCGTATGTATGACTCGGGGTAGAATGATTCGATCTTATCGCCAAATTTACTGCCCTGCTTGCGCTATTCGTTTCCAAACAAACAAATGAAGGAGCTTTGCAGATGGGACAATGTAAATAAATGAATTTGAATGAATTCGACACAATGATAGCTTTAGATTCGGCGCAAGGATTCGGGACAGCTCGAACGCAATACAGTGGGGCATTGTCTAAAGTGGTTGGTTCAGTTCACAAGATTTTTTCTACGCAGAGTGCTTTGCATTGAGCTTCCTACGCTGCTGTTTGTTTCTTGCTCTTTTCTTATGCGTCTCTCCCTATTCTGCACTCCAGCCTGAACTCCAGTTGCGGCCACATTTCGAAGGGTAACGAGCTTAAGCGAAGAAACGTGATCAAGGCCGACATCAAAAGGGCGTCCTTCGCATTCTCAAATCCGCATTTCCGTTTTGCATATACACAAGCGGATTTCCAAGGCACGCCAAAGGCAGACGTGTTTTCCCCGTATGCCACTGAAAAAAAAAAGCTTGGAAGTACGCAACGTAGCTCAGCAAATCTCGCAAGCAACGTGCTCGGCATGCGATTCGCGGCCTTGGAACACTTGCACTGTGAACATCAATATTTTTAGGCTTTTCTGTCACTGTGCATGCTCTTTTCGTATCTCCCCAAGTGCCCTCATTACAACGGATGACTCGTCTAATGCAGGGATAGCATGCGCTGCGTGATGTCGCCGCTACAGCTCATGTATATTCTTTGTCTTGCTTTGACTGTAGAAAAGTTCAGCATTCTGATGCATTCGTTGATGCATCAGAATAGTAGGAACGCCTGGCTGCCCACTCCAGCGATTGTTCCCGGTTGAAATATATGGAAAGTGATGCATATACACTCCCTTTATTCAAGCGGAAGCTGTTTCTCTGACCACAGCAATCAATCGTTTGGGGGGCGTATAATGGATGAATGATCAAACTATAGGAAATAAAACTGCGCAAGTGTCTCCAAAAAAAAGTGCTTTGCATATGCCCTTTTTTTTCTTTTTCTTTGCCACCGTTTGTTGTGAACGAGGACCTGAAATATATATTGCTCTGCACTTACTCTGAATTTAGATTGCCCGTGCTTGCTCAGAATCGAGCTTCTATGCAAATGACGTGAAATTCGTATGCGCACGAGTATAGGTCGTGATTTACTGAAGTGCAGATACCAGTGCAAGAAATAGTATTGAAAGGAAACTCATCCATAAAATTACTTTATATACTAAAACCGTAAATGACGAAGCCGTTGAGCAGGGCCTAAAATGCGAACTGTTAGTTGAAAGTGAGGACCAGACATCGCACGATGAACGAAAGAGCGGACGATGAAGAAACTATGGAAATCAAATAGGGTGCTTAGGATAAATAAACACGGTTCTTGATACGCTTCATAGAATGTCGAAATTCACAGTGTACCGTCTTTTCCGTCTAAGGATAAAATGAAAAAAAAAGTTGCCGTCATGCCATCCTGTGAACGTGAATGTCTGGCTAAGCTGCATCAAACACTGAACATGCTGATGCGGCGGGGTGGGGGGCATGTTTTAACATTACTTTAGAGTTGTGGTAGTGATAATCAGTGTGTGGTCGCTGTGGTAGACTGTGTTGGGTTCTGCGACCATTCTCGGTAAGGCTAATTTGTTCCTGTTGTCGAGCATTGTGCCAACGCTCTTCTGATGTCTTTACTTCTCATGGTCTTCCAATGCTAGTCTTAGAATGAGCTGGATAGGTGACTAGATGGGTCTATGAAAACAGAAAACACACGTAGTGAGAAGAAAAGGTAGTTTTAGGTCATTCGATGCCGTTGTGTGGTAGTGCAAAACAGCTGCAACATAATATCATGGAGAATGCGTGGAAGAGTTCTCATTGTTTACAGGTGCTTTGTCATTCACGCTCCTGTTTCGATGTTTGCTTTGTGCTTTGAATATTGACCTGAGTACTGAGGTTTATGCTATATACCTGATTTCAAAGAAATAAATAGACTTTGCTTGAAATTCCCAACGGTCCCCTCAACCAGCCGGAGATTGAAATTCACCTGTGGCGTTAGGGATGTGCGTAAGTCTACAGCGAACGCGTTTGTCAGCTCTCCGAATACCATTGATAAAAAAGATAGATAAAAAAGTATCTAACTGCATTGTGTTGTACATAGTTGAAACTTGCGCCGAACTGCTCAAACACTAAGAAGTAACTGTGAACTGATGTCCGTTCGCGATTATTTTGTACATATCTGTGTGTTATTTTTGTGGGTCCTCCTTTTTGCTTGAGAAGTGCGGTGCAAATGCGAAGGTGCGACAGTTTTTAGTGCTCACTCGTCCTTT
>WOVY01016139.1:52500-143187 GCA_013436015.1 Rhipicephalus annulatus
GTATCACACAATGATCTCACATTTTTTTTTCAATTTGAAAGCTGCATTTGAGACGTGCACAAAAATGTGACCCTCTTTGTGCACTCACTTATGATGTGGAACGAAAAAAAAAAAGGAACGCTGGTTACACCACGTGTTAGACGCCATCACGTGACAGGAGACGCAGAGGGGTCATTGCATGCCACACAGCCTAAATCAAAGATAAGTGTCTAAGAGCGTAGAGTTATTACGCTGACTCTTGAGGGAAAGCAGCGTCGCGAATTCTATAACCACCAAAGCGCTGACATCTTGGAATGTTGTCAATGCTTCCATCACAATAATTTAAAGAAGCGGTAAATTTAGACGTTTAGAACACTCCAGCTTTCGCTATACAAATCGTAAAAAAGCATGTTCACGTATAATAGACGAACTAGATTGGCATGACGTTTATATCGCCTATTTTTAAGAAAGATATGATGGCCATTTGTGCAATATACTGGGCCCGGAATGGAGCGTTTGCATGTTTGTTTGGTAGATGGCGCCATCATCTTTGTCAAGTTGTGAGCGCGCGGTGGTGCGGCGTTCGGCTGATTGCGCCGGCTTGCTGGCCCACCGAGTGACTCTTATACAGTGCCTCGTCATGCTTTTTTTTTTTCGTTGCCATGTGTCGAAAATTCCACCTAATGTGGCAGTCCTTTTTTGCGATGTAACAGAGATCCACGAAACAGAAAGAATGACCGGGGTTATTGCACCATGCCATGGCTTGTGCGAGTGAACGTCCCCTAAAAGCTGACTATCATTTCATCATGGCAGCCCCCGAGTGGTTATAGGTTTTAATGCATGGGCCCTATAGAAAACCTTTCTCTAGAGTATGTATAATAACTCTGTCTAAGAGCGTCCTGTTCGCCATTTCTGTCACTTGCACTGCGTTGCTCGAACACAAAAACGTAACTATGACAGTTGTTAGTTAAAGTTTGTCGTCTTAATACCTGCAAGTTTTTTCGAACGTTATTATTTGCGCTTCAACCACGATCGAGATGCTTGTCGTCATTCTCCGTGTGACATTAAATTTATTGCCATAGCATTCAATGCTTCGCCCTTGTGGGAGAACGTCCTTTTTCTTAACTTTTTATATCTTAGCTCTCAAATTTCGAAGTACCAGCACGGCGAAATAACAGGCTACGCAATTACATTGTTCGAAATCAGCGAACATAATAATAGTATTTAGGGTGTGCACTCGTACATTTATAAAATTATTTTACTCTTTTTATTGTTATAAAATACCTCCAATCACATTATTTTAAAGTCGTCTTCACCTTTGAAAGAAAATTACTGTAAAAAAGCACGCTTCACAGGTAGCCTAAATGAAGAGATGGGTAATAGGTGGGCTGTCCCAGCAGAAGGTAAACGTTATTACGTACAACTGGAAAAGGCACTATGCTTCATAAGTAGCAGAACTAACCGTTTATGAGCTAAGAGCTACAGGGTCGTCGTTATTACAGTAAGCTTACAGAATTCGCAAATTTTACCGAGGTGCATAGAGCCAGTAAGAAAACAGTAATTGGAATGCTTTATTTTAACAGTCTCATATATTTATTCCTCTTTCTTGCTTACCAGTAACCTTAGATACTGATACATAAAACGTAAATTTATAAATTGACAGCTGATGTAGAGTTTTAATTTAGAGGAGAAGTACATTTAAAGATTAGCACGACTTGCTTAACGCGTGGCACTGTTAAAGGGGCCTCCTAACACTTTTCCCGACCTCATAGTTTTACATGTTTTTTATAGCTGCTTGCGTACACTGACGGCTTGAGAGATAAGTGCCAGAAGAACGGCAGCGATAGGGCCACACAGTGCAAAGTTCTTCAGCGTAGAAATATCAAAATACAATGAAATGGATGCTTACCCTACACTCGATTTTCGCCGGCTCACCTTACTGTGTTGCAATCACTCTCTGACGTCAGAAGGCTGCCCAATAAAATGAACTGAAAGTCCTATACCGTACAGGAAGATCGCATGACATATTACCTGTTACGTCCAGTGTATTAAGGACTTCGTTGCGATGGTAACAAACAATGTGGTACTTGAAGAGGGAACGACACGTCCGAAACGAGCCAGCTCGTGAACGCTTCTATAATGTTTTGTAGCTTTGCTGAATTTTCTGTTTGCAATGACGTATAGATATCAACGCTCTTACATTTTTTTCTTTTAGTTTCTTCAAAGACCGGCGCCCAGAACGTCGGCGTCACGTTTCCTCAAGCACGTGGCCTTCGACACATTCTTTGAGAAACTTTGCAGTTTTAGAGCTGGAAAAGTTGGAGAGTTTTATTCTCTGTCGCTTCGAGTGAACAATCGTGCTAATAAAAAAATAAATCCAATAGTAATCACTATTTTGATGCAATGCCGCGGTCACATTTAACGTTACATTTATCCAATCATATGGCGGCAACCTTCCAGCGTCATTTCCGCTCGCAGTAGTTCTGGCGAGCGCCACTACGAGTTATCCAGTCGGCACCGATGTTTTGAAGCGTTAGAGGGCGCCTTTAAGAAAACAATGCGTACATACACTCATGCTTTTTACAGAAAATTATCCCTTAAAAATTCATAAGCTTAGCCATCCAGATTAGTGGGAGGAACACAAATTAGGCACATTAATTATCACAATATTTACACGATAAGCTATCTGTATTTTTCAGAAAAACGTCTGGCTCTTGAAATGTCTGTTCTTGCATCTTTACGGTGCTTTCATACTGTAACGGCGAAGGGCTCCGCCATTATAATCAAATATCACAGCCAGTGCCAGAAATAAAATGAAAATAAAACGATACAAGCAAAGAAAGAAACAGTGTTATATCTGTGGGACTTTCGCGGGCCGTGAAGATTCATCAGCTTCTGTATAATCGCCAGAATGAATGGCTGCCGCTTCTTAACACTCCGGGGCGATCGTTTGTCATCGTGCCTCGCTGGCCGGAAAGCCACTCTCTCGCGGGCGTTACCATACTCACGCCAAAGTTCTTGCTCGTTTCATTCTAGTTTTCCTCTGTGTTTCTCCCATTTGCTTCTTTTTCGTTCTATTTTTTTACACTTGCATGTGAATCGGGTGAAGAAGAAATCAATGAGCAGGAAGAGGGCCGAATTTAAGTGTGCGTGTCTTCGTTACCGCGCCACAGTTTTTATACGAGCATCTTCCTCGGTCGGATTCAAACAGGAAAGTAGTTGTTTTTTTATTTTCCTGTTTTACTGCGAAAGCTGTTTTGTGAGATCACAACTAGGGTCACGTGCGCCGCCGGTGTCCGCCGCTGCCGGTGTCCGTAACCAATATTGCGAAAAATAAAAAAAAATCGAATAAAATAAGATGTCACACAGTGTGATTAGAACCAGGAGCGCCTGCATGCCAGCCCAGTATTCTACCACAGAGCTACGCGTACCACATCAAAGTCACTTCGCTTACAAGTAACATGTAATGTCACGACGCAACTTGGTTGCTTATCATAGTAACCATTATGATTATGACATTAATTATTTTCTTCTGTAAAAACTTACAGAATATTTTTCTAGCATAAATTTACAAATCAAACGACGAACCAGTATCGGCACAAAGCATGTAATAGGTGGCTGCAAAATGATAGCTTTTATTACACATACAACTTTATAGGTATTTGCGCATAAGCGTAACTGCTCAGTTCATGTTATATTTTCTGTCTAGTAAGTTTTATCAAGTAAGTTTAGCGGCTCAACTATTCACATCACGCGTTAGTTGGGCAGCTACTAGCGTGCCCCCACTGCAATCCATCATCACTCATTTCCGATTCAACCACTGAGATGAGCAGTTAAAATAACACTGCGCTTTTGTCCAAGCACGTGTTTCTGCTTAGGAACTGCGCAGACAACACATATTAAGCTTCCATTTTGCTGAGAGAGTGATTGAATTGTTTTGTTTCTTGATGTAACATACAAGGATGAGGAATGGATAACTTCTTGTTTTGTTGGGTTGCCTCATGAAGCAGTGATGTCTGACTAAGCTTTGCTTTCTGCCATTACAAAGCATTATAGATTACTTCAAATACCTTCAAAGGTGGCTTGACATGGCACTGCAGCATATAATTTCTTATCTTGGAGCTGCAAGCGAAGTCATAAGGTACCACCGCAAATAGGAAACTTCCTAAATATATCTAAAACTGTCATTAATGTTGCAGTGTCTATGGTCTGAGCTTCACCATAAGGTTGACTCATTTTGAAATTGTCAACACCGGACTAAGCATGGTCGCAAAAACTTCGGGATTTAAGAAGTGACTACCTTTAGTGTGCAATTCAGCATAATGATTGCCTAGCATTTTTTTACGACGTGCACACCGTATCGTAACAATTTTAGGCGTGTTTGAGTTCAGTTGTTTAATTCTCGAACCATTTTACTTCTAAAAACTTTGAACCATTGTCGGGTCGCTTGCGTTAACAGTATGCTCAGCAAGAGAATTTTGCTTTTGCGAAAAGGTCCAGCATTGGCGTTTTTTGTGTAAAATTCAGAATTCACGCGATTTAGCCTTTACAGTCATATAACTTCTAGCGTAAATGCCTTAAAACACCTTAAAGGGTACTTGACCTAGTTTTCTTAAATGACTGGGATCGTAAAACCAAACGTGGTGATGCAAGCAAAGGCTAGATAAAAACTAATAAATCAATCAGCGCAACAAAGAAACCCAACTCATTAAGCATAAAAAAATGTAAACGGATGTTTGGGAAGCCTATTTTTCTTCTTTACAGCCCTTCTACCCTAAGTTTAGTAGCGTGAGCGCCTAAAATTGATCCGGAAGTGGACACTTGAGACACATAAAATTTACCGTGTTTACAGTCACTGTCCATTGAATGCTGAATAGCTTGTAAACGTAAGTGCCTTTTTCAAACCTCCTGCTGATAAACGATTGAGACCTCACAGGAATCCTTCTCACGTCTAATGTCGTGGTGGATCAAAGGTGGCAGTGTGTCCCGTCTTAGTGGAAATAGTGACATATTGAATGAGAACTTTACTGACCACAGGAGAATCGCAAGCTATTTACGATGGTGGGCTTTTGTCAAACATACGCGCTCCTAAGCATGTACGTTTACGCACATACAAACCCGATTGGTCGCACTGAATGAGTTGCAACATGTTCGCTATGGTTAAAGTGACCCTAATTCTGAACCATGGCCACTTTATCTACCCTTTGATCGAGCAGCCGTTCCTGAACAATGACACTGACAAAAGTTAAATTGGTTCAGAAAGTAGCACTAGCTGAGAAAGCTTAGATCACCAGTTTTATTTTTCTGTACAGGTGCCGCTTTAAGTGCTGGTGCCATTTGGGCACAGACAGCGTTTGCAACTCGCACTGAGTGTGACTGTACATACATACATACATACATACATACATACATACATACATACATACGTACGTACGTACGTACGTACATACATACATACATACATACGTACATACATACACACATACATACATACATACATACATGCAAGCATACATACGTACATACATGCACGCATACATACGTACATACATGCACGCATACATACATACATACATACGTACGTACGTACGTACATACATACATACATACATACATACATACATACATACATACATGCACGCATACATACGTACATACATGCACGCTTACATACGTACATACATGCCCGCATACATACGTACATACACGCACGCACACATACGTGCATGCACGCATACATACATGCGCACATACATGCATGCACGCATACATACATGCGCACATACATGCATGCACGCATACATACATGCACACATACATGCATGCACACATACATGCATGCACGCATACATGCATGCACGCATACATACATGCACACATACATGCATGCACGCATACATACATACATGCATGCACGCACACATACGCACATACACGCACGCACACATACGTACATACACGCACGCACACATACGTACATACACGCATACATACATGCACGCATACATACGTACATACATGCATGCATGCACGCATACATACATGCGCACATACATGCATGCACGCATACATACATACATGCATGCACGCATACATACATACATGCATGCACGCATACATACATACATGCATGCACGCATACATACATACATACATACATACATACATACATACATACATACATACATACATACATACATACATACATACATACATACATACATACATACATACATACATACATACATACATACATACACACATACATGCATGCACACATACATGCATGCGCACATACATGCATGCACACATACATGCATGCACACATACATGCATGCACACATACATGCATACATACATACATACATGTATGCATGTACGCATACATGCACACATGCATGTACGCATACACGCGGTGAAGTGGCAAACCTATTTTTCCTCTTCATGTGATAAACACCCTTTAGGTTCTTACAACCTGCATTTGCCTTAACTTACACGTATCATTATGCAACTTGTTAATAAGGAAATTTACCACGTCGTTATTAGCAACGAAAATACTTGATTACATTGTTGCAATGTTAATAATCCCAAAACGCTTCCTTGTTTTTGCTGGTTATATTATTACCGCAAACGCTGCTTTCTTTTCCTTTATGTTACCAGCCCATTACACGTGTAACTAATGCTTTGCGCACCGCCCCCCCCACTCAATAAATGAGAACCTCCCAAATTACTTTAGAACATTTCTTACGCGTGCAACACGAACATTCGAATTCATTCTAGAACTTACGCGGTAACTGTAGATAAAGCTGCAATCATCGATAGCACATGTAAAACTGCCGATGCACTTTACAGCGTGGCAGATGACTCGAGGGCTGGCGACTGTTCTTGCGGCTATCATTGCACAGCGTTTATCGCTTGTACGTAGAGCTTTTTTTTAATTTATGGACACAAATGCAGTGAAATGTACACAGACTTCCGTATGTATTGTTCACTGTCATAACTATGTGAAAATATGGGTCAGCGCCACAGCAGCAGCACTCAAAGAAGGCTAACGTGATCCCGAGGTACACGATGGCCAACACGCCCTCACGACAAATACGACTCTAATATTTTTCCACTCCCCTCCTCCACCGCAGCATTTTTTCCTCTAGTGCCACATCAAGCATAGCGCGCCTGCACAAATCCTCGCGGCGCCATCAGAAGTGGTTACTTCCGTCCAGAATGACTTAGCGTTTCGGCGTCTCAGCTAAAGAACGGCAACGTAGTGAGCAGGGTGGGTACAGCGTCATGACGCCGGGACACGTTCGTGAGGAAACTAGGGTCTCATTTCCTCTCATCTCGTGCCCGCTAACCTCAACGTCGGAAGCGAACCGGCTCGCCAATAGAAGCCCCTCTAATTGACCGGTACAGCCACTGGAACTACAACGGTGCAGAAGGAGCACTGTCGTTTTGCAATTTTCTAACTGCTTTCTCTTCTTCGTCTCTGTCCGTGTTTTAATGCCTATAGCTATTTCACGCAAAGGGCGACGATTGCAGTAGAAGACTTAAGCATACAGCAGAAAGCTGCATTTTCATGTATTTCCCCAGAAAGAGAAAGCGAGCGCAAGCTCACTCACTCACTCGCTCACTCACTCACTCACTCACTCACTCACTCAATCACTCACTCACTCACTTGCAGTATGAAATATGAACAATATTGCTTCAATTCTTAGTAATTAATTACTTATGTCCAACAGCATTGTATGTAAATCACAAGATGTTGCAGGAAGAAGTGCATCAATATGGCATTATTTCCCAAAGTGTATATTCTTCTAAAAATGATTATTATACGCAGTTTTATTAACCAGACGCCTAATGACCATAACACACAATGAATGTTTTATAAACGCCAGATGTAGGTAAAAACAGTTAGTGTCTCTATCTGCGGCATGTACAAAGACTTCACACCATAAAAGAGCAACTTGTATTGAACGCACGCTGCCGTAAAAGGTGCACCATCTAACAAAAGCAAGAAGAAATCTATAAACTGGCTTCATTAGTGAAGTGTAATTGAGACGGTGACCGCATTGTAAAACGCCACGCATCTAGCACGACCGCTGAGCGATTAGCGACTCGTTCTTAAATTTAAACTCAGCCATCGGTTAAGTGTGAACCCAAAAGAAACTCGCTGCTCATTCTCTTCTCACGCTCGCTCAGGCCCTTCTTCTCGCATTATAGCTTATTCGTTGTTGCCACTTCCATTTCTTTTTGTGAGGGTTATTTTAGAAGCTGCTTCGTTCCCGCTCCTAATTTCTTTATAACGACGTCTCGCAACGCGCTTTCTTGGATCTTGCCTCGTTTTCATGGTGTTCCGCTGGTAGACACCATCGTCATCGCAGTTGGCAATCCATAAGAGAGAACTAAAAAATCAATTAAAAAACAATTGGGAACGAAAAATAAACTTTACGTGGAGGCTGTTTTAGAAGCAATAAAAAAGGATGGAATACTCTGCTCGAAGTTCGGTGCTACTTTGTGTGGCGAGCAGGCACCGCTCTAAAGTGTCCGTGTGTTTTTAAATACGCCGGCCATATCGTCAGCTACTGGCTCACATGAAACGGTGGAGAAAGTGTGGCAGTTCACGACTATTCACCGTTTCGCATCGCCCACCAAAGATGACTTCAAGTTCGGGTTACCTGCGGACACGTTCGCAACGTGGATTTCGCGAGAAAGTAGGTGGGAATAAGCTGACTTTGAAGGAGCCCCGGGCAAGCACGTTGAGCGCTCTGGATGTTGCATTCCAGGCTGTACAATAGCTGCACATGACAAAGCATGAGGATACGGAAAAATAATAAAATCCTACAGGAATGATAAACGAAATTTTGTAAGCAAAGTTCGTAACTACTTCATCAATGCATTGTCACTACACTTCACAAAGATTAGAAAATAAAGCGGCCTTTTGTGATTTACAAAGAGGCGAGGCTTGTGCTTAGCTTACTGGCAGTGCTACCTGAGTTAGTGTTGACCTTCTTACGTTATACTTCAGATTAAGAACACGTCAGCAACCAACATACATTCTTTAGAGATGAAACCAGCACAATGCGGCAAACTTGAGTATTGTAGCTAGAACGCGATCATCCCAATTCATCGCAATTCATCATTGCAGTTCATAGTGATTCGAAAATTTGATCGCAATTCGTCAATATTATCGCAATTTGTCAGATCGTAATATTTGTCAGAACATCGCATAGGTGTTTGTAGATGTCGATCCATGCTCGTTTGTCTTTTAACCATAAACAAAATGTTTTAACAGCTTCACTGTTGAAACTTTGTTAAACCCAATAGCGCGAAAAAAAATTAACCAGCACGTGATCAGTTCATCTTCCTTAGTCTCACTCCCACAACTAGTATGCCGATTTGTCCGTCCATGGAATGCATTAACCGTGTTTGACGATTAAGTTATAAGACTAACAATGATGTGGTCACGTCACTAAGATTGCGTACTACCACGTAAGAAATATTCACGTGTACTGTGACATCACGAGATGTGTTCCCACCTAACAACTTATTGCGTCACTGAAACTGCGTAACGTCATGAAACAGCTAGCCATGTGACTGAAAACTGCCCTAACATCACGTGTCAGCTGGCCAAGTGACATTTTCTCATTATTAACCACGTAATAACTAGTTACGTGACTCAAAATGCGCAACTGCTAGCCACGTGTCAGTTCCCGCCTCAACCGTGTTACAGCTACTCTCGTGACTAAAACACATTGCAACGCAACTGAAGATTAGGTACCATCACGTAATAGCTGTAGTTGCGCGAAGAAAATCGTAACACCAGGTAACAGCTAGCTAGTCACGTAAAGTATTTTCGCCAGAACCACGAGACACATTTGTATATAGCATAGCTCTTTCATGCGCATAACTTCATTTTTGGCAGGAAGCAGAGTTTTATTTTAAAATGGTGTAATTTTCAGCATAAAACGATTTTTTCCCAAGGAACAAAATATTGTCAGTTTTTGTCAGTTTTGGTCACCTGAAGTAACCACCATGCAGTAAGGGCCCACTGGTCCCTTCCGGTGCAAGTCAAGCCCTCCATTTTTATAGTGGCTAGCGTTAACTACTGATAAACATGCTCTCCTGCACTACTAACGTAGTGGGAACAGCATATACTTATATATTTATAAGTACATCTAGAGTCCACCTTCTAGGGTGCCTTGAGCACAACGATAACCAGAAAAAAGAAAACGTAATATGCCACATTGAATCCCTAAAGAAAGTAACGTCATCTTTGTCGGATTGCCGAAAGCTTTAAAATGTGGGCCATTCAAAATCTGACGCGCCGGGTTCACGTGTTTCAAGAGAAAAAGTGAAGAAATGGTGCTTGCCTGGGGTGACCACCGTGCTGGAAGAGATAGGGAACGAATTGATACCGTAGAAGTACAGCCAAACCTAGCCATACTTTGAAATACTAATAAAAAAGACATATCTTGGAAAAAGTTAGAAAAAGGATAGGTCGTACGCGAACAACTCTGTTAGTTCGAACCTTGCACCACTACTGCAAGTTGCACTTTTTTCATCATGAATAGATTTTTCAATTTAATGTTACCAGGCAATGTAAAAAGCGAGAGATTCCGGAAAAAGGATTGCACCATGCTACGATGGTGTTATATGTCCAAGTTTCCGCAACGTCTTCTTCTATGAACAAGCGAGCGCTGTGCCGTGCCCGCATGGTTCGTAGTTTGCCAAATAGTTTGCCGCTATAAGTCATTTTTTTCTAGTTAAGAAGACACCCTTAGTGTTTATTAGGATCTTACTGCTAGCGAGACAAAAATAAAAAGATACAAATATAAGCACAAGTCGGGAATATCGCGCTTACGTAACAGTTAATGGTGGGACAGTGGATTCCCATTAAAGAGAGACGAATTTATCTTCCTTTATTAAAATTTACACGTCTGGGGTAGGCAAAGCCTAAACCTCTCCGTGGCTTGTGTGTCACAAATAACGAAAGAAGGAAGAGTTTTATAATCATGATATACGAGGCAAGATGGCAGCAAGCTTTTTCTGGTCGGCCATTGTACTCGCGCGAATATAGTTTTTTTCCCTACCAGTACCACATACAAGAAACGTCGTTAACTGTACCTCGGTGAGAAATGTCGTCTTCCCACACAGGCAGGCACGCCACCAATGCGATCAAAGCAGCCGAGCCGTTTTCGGTCTTAAGCCAGTCGTCATAAATCCTTCACGAGGCATGCCGTCGAGGCCCTTTAGAGTCCCATTTTCGGGGAATATAACGTCGAACGGAGCTGGGCGTTGAGTTATGTGGTCGTCAAGTATTTAGCGGCGCTGCCAGGCCCGGCGCAACAGTTGGGCGTCTTAACTCGGCAGCTTACACCATGGCCATACGAATGATTCGGAAGGGAAGAAGTTAGAAGGGAGGTAGACGACACAGAGAGGAAAGACAGAAAAGAGCGAAAGGAAGGCAAAGGGTGCCTTTATCAGAGCTACATTAAAATTTAAGACACTTGTTTAAGAAGCTTAACTGCCTCCCTTCCTATTAATTCCCGAAACATTTTTCAGTTTCGCCAAGTATGTAAAATCCAGATCCTTTCTCAGTTTGGTCGTTCGTTTTTTTTTTTTTTCAGCAAGTCCGCCGGGCGGCAGCCATATAGTGTTATGGCTTCGCGGGCGAGCCTTAGATAAAGCGAACTCTATCCTCATTTCAAGAAACGATGCTGGAGGGACTGCGCATCGATTAAACAATGACGCCTATGAATCTCACGCAAAGGGACAGCTCTTTCCTCCGAGTGGCTTTCGAGTGAAATTCGCGACGCGCTTCACCGCTCTGTGACTAACGGATGACGATAGCCTAAGAGCGTTGCGAAGCGTTGTATCTTGCACGTCATTGTGCCATCACAGCGATGTTTGTATTGACGAGTGATGTTTTCTGTCGAGGTGCCAGGAATACGTTTCCAAAAGATTTTAGATGTCACAGGCATTCGGTATCACTCAGCATCAGCTGTTTTCTAAGCTTCGATAGCCACTTTGAGCACAGTTATTATGATCTGGCTTAAAAAATTGACTTGGCTTTGCGAGACGAGATTCGTCACACGCACGTGATTGTTCTTCATCGTGTTGGTTGACGTCCAAAAGCTGTCGGTCAGTTGTTCCTTGTTTTATCTGCCGGCTCACGCATCCTGGGTAGAAAAATTCTCATATAGCTGGAGTTAGGTACAAATCAACTCCACTGCTCATACACACCCACGCGTCTATACACACAAACATTTATGCCACAGAGTGGAGTGTACGATTAAAGTATGCCATCGCAAACAGTTACAACACAAATGCCGCGGTAAGCACTGTCACTATTCTCGGGTTATGCAAGTAAATTGCGCTGTGGGAAAAACAGTGTCACTTTTAGTTTCGGGCACCGAATCGCTCCTTTGAGAAAAACAATGGAGGCCAACAAGGTGCGCGTTCGCGTTTTTACCCTATGATTTTACTAAACTTCGTTCATTTTCAAGCTACAGAGCCATTTTATATATTAAGTGCCACAAAATGTTTTTTAGTAACTGTTAAAAACACCCAATTATGTATATGCGCCTAGGCTGGGACCTAAACAAGCCACACTATAGTATCTAAAGCATCAGAAACATACAGCACTGTGACGACACAATGTATGCAGGTCTGTGCGTGCGTGCATACGTACGTGTGTTTCAATAGGCTAGGTATTGCGCCCATTACTGCAGTTCACATTGCGCACATTTGCCGCATTGCTCAATTTATTGCAGTTTTATTTTTCATCAATATCACAACAACTAGGCATAGCTTGCCTCCGTTAATAACACATTTACTCGTATGCTTAGTACAGGGCACTTCAAGTTTGCTCTTGCGGCTAAATCATCCTAATCGTCTTTTCGCTAATTACTTATTCTTTTAAATCCTCTGTATACGAGAGCGTGAATGCTGCTAGCAAAGGAAGAAACCTTGAAAGAGCACTGCGCTAAAAATTGAAGAACGAGAATGATTAGGTGTTTCTAGGAATATTAAATACCTCTAAAATTAAGCATGTGGGACCAATATATTAAGCTGCGTCTGTTTTATTTTCATTCGGTATCTGATTTGGTGCGATATGCTAAGTATCTTAGAAAAGCACGCATCACACTGAGGCGAAAAAAATAAAGGCCCACTTTTTTCGCACTGAGCTCTGCAGGTGTAAGCACGTAATAGCGAGGCAATGGTTTTATCGGCTCCTTAAGTGATGTTGGGAGATGAAAGTACTCACTGACGAGCTGAAATTTTTTTTTTGTACAGCAAAAGCTGCTTTTGGTCCCTAACTGGATTACGCCCAGCCTCAGTTACACATCGCTGCCACTAAGAAGCGAATTTTTCCGTGCACAGTCATGGGAAAGTCGTGTGTTTGCACATCTCTGCTGCGAGAAAGGCGCCAGATGTTGGGCACAGCAAGATACTGCCAAAAAAACATGATTTTGAATAAAGAAAACACGGCCCCTAGCAAACAATAATACACAGAAGCACACGCCCAAACACACAAAAGTTTCGATTTTATCGCGTACAAAAATAAAGCATCAGTCATAAAAACAAATACATAAAAATGACGCGTTGTGTTTGATTACATGTTCGATGGACGAACGAGAACGAAGCCCTTTTCTCCAGCAGTCTACGATAAAAACCATTCGTTATCGTCTCACAGGATGTTTCAAGCTGCATAGCATGGTGTCGATGAATTCTCTCACCGTCATTTCGAGACCAAAACCACTTGTTTCCGTGGTAGTTGCGAACGGTTGGTGTGTTTACAGAATGATAAGAAGGAGGTCGGAGGCTTACCTGTACTTTAGAGCAACTTAGGAAGCAGCGTGATTGCTGAAGCCTTTTGCAGGCACCGATTCTCAAGCTTCCGGGTTCGCGGAGAGCGCTCAATTGATATCACAGGATAAATGGCGTAGCCAGGTGATGGCACTCCGGGCCCGTGCCCTACCCCAAACTTCTTTCTTCTAGGTTAGCACCCTGTCTCTTCCTTTTATTTATTTCTGTCTTTTCGTCATGCATACAATGCGCGAAATGACCATTCTCCTGCCCAGCCCCCACTTTAGATCAAAAAGGTGCCCAGCCTCCCCCCCCCCCCCTCCATGCAAAAAAAATGCATACAACCATGTACAGATTGCTTCCTGTTTTCTTGTTCTTTTTTTGAAGTACATATTTTCACATAGATTGAAGAAGCCTTCCTTAAGTCGGTAATTGAATCGGGCGTCCCGGTGCTCTCGTCTCAGAAAACTCAAAATAGAACGAGAATGCCGAAAATTTGAAGGTATACAACGAGAACTTGTGAGCCAAACGGGTACGAAGTGGCTGAAAACACAAAAATAGCGTAATCTCTGCAATCAACAGAAATAACAACGATGGTAACTAGTTATATACTTCTTGGACAACCTTGTAAATCATATAAGGCCCTCATGCAGGCTACACCAGAAAGTAGCTCAAAAGTTCAGAATACCAGCATGTGTTTGTTCGTCTGTGGAAAATATTTACTACAGAAACACGTTTGTATTAACACAGTCTAAGTAATACCACTGTGTTGCGACAACGTCATCTCACAGTCACTGAAGAATTTTGTTCCTCATTTAAATACTACTACAGGAGTGCTCAATTACAAATGATTTTGGTCTTCAGCGAAGTGTAAGTGCAGAACGAAGGGTAAGGAGATGGCGACTGAATGTTTAGATTGAAAATGTATTCTGTAAGTTGAAGTCATTCCTGGAAGTGCAGCCTAAAACTACACTCTTACCCGCAAAGATGCACTCACCCTATCGGAAAGACAGGGAAGTTAGCCAATTCTCAGCAAGTCTGAGAAGTGGCTAACCTCCATGTATTTCCATTTTTATCTTCCTCCTCCTCCTTCTCGTTATGCATAACAAAATCATATTAGAAAAAAACAAGTACAGGAAAAAGCATGAATGTCAACATGGCCACACTGTCGGATACCCAACATTTGGTGCGAAGGAAAGGGAAGGGTATCAATGGAAAAATAGTAAACACCCTACGCGCACGCAGGGGTGCAGGCACATCTACAGTTCGATGTCCGCTAAGTGATGCTCTATGAAAGATAAACGACGCCATTAGTTGGGTAAGTGGTGCTCCCTAAAATCGCTAACAGGAACAGCTGTACATTTATATAAATAACTCCTCCCGCCGACTATAGATATGACTATTTTCTGCGTACATAGTCACGTGGATTCACATTCAAACGCATAGCGGAATAAGACTCGAAAGATAAGACCAACAGTTCAGTTAGTTCCAACTAAAGTTAAGGAAGCTCTTCTCAGATATTTCAATCGAGCCGAGAGAGCTGAAACGACAGGACTGAAAGCATGGTGTAAGTTTTTTTAGAGGTATAAAAACAGGCTTCTAGCTTTCTCATTTTCAAAATATAGCACGTTTATGGCTTTAACTTCAAAGGCCCATAACATGCATACTGAGAAGCTTTCTTTTTCCTTCCCCTCTTCTCTCCCTCACCTACCCACCTGCTCGCTACCTCCTGAGCTTTCTTGGCGTTCTATAGACGTTTACAAAAACGCCTCCCTAGGCGCCGCCATAGTCCTCTTCGGGCTGCGCAAATCGGCGCGACCCCTCAAAAATGCACTGACAACGCTGCGTCCTTATTCATATTACTCCCGCGCGCAGCCCATCATGACGGTGTTTTTTCTTTCCTGTGAAAAGATGCATACGTCCACCAGACTCATCATCCATGAAATGTAGAGCACAACGTGAAAAATTAAGCTACTGCACCTCAACTATGTTGCGCCAACTTGTTCCTAATCACTGGCAGTCACTACAAGCTAAAAGGGTGGCGGGAGAGGATTACTCGGCCGCTGCCTAACGTTGCCGTTGAGAAATGATTTCTCCCGGTCAGTCATACGTGCCGCAGTGCGATGCGACAGGAGCGAAGTCGGCCACAGGCAAGACGAAAAAATGAAACGTTTTGCGAAGAAAATAGCTGTAACGTAAGAGAGATCGAGTCAACGCTGGCAAGTACGTGCAGTAAAAGTCGGCAGAAAGTCGAGTAACAGAGAGAGGTAAGAAAGAAGCCAAAATGTAAAAGTGGTTAGTGACATCCCGCGGAGAAGTCGATGGCGTCATGCCGTGAAGGATGACGCTGCTTTGGCCGTTGCCAAGCGAAAAAAGCAATGAATGGTGACGCGGAAGGAAGAAGCCCAGCCGAGAGCTCGATCCAGCATATCTGAGCTCAGCGCGTTGTACTGAGTGGACAGCAGAAGATGCTTTCTGCGAATGGCGCGATTGTGTCTGCGAGTGAAGAATGGTGGTCAGGATGCCTCGCTTCTCGAGCGGGACCGCATTGCTCGTGTCAGAGATGGCTTGCCCGAAGCGGCCAGCGTATAGTGACTCGGACAGAAATACAGACGCATGAAATGTTTGCATGGCACAAAGGTGGGGCAGCGAATAGGCTGTGTTGCCTTGCGTATGGTCCTAGTACCCGCTGCTCTAATTGCGTCCCTAATAAATGCTCCTCGTCTTGAGTTATTGCCGAATCATTCCTGGATTATTACCTGACGTCTCTTGACCTATATGGAACACACATTCTCTCCCGCTGTTAGCTTGCGTGTATGTGAGCGTGCGTGCATCGGAGAGGGGGAGGCAAGTGCTAGTCATGACTGATGCAGCAATAAAGAAGTCGCGCTTTTGTGAGGAATTCTTCTCCGGGATTGTCTCTCTACGCCGAGGATGGCCCTTCGAAGGCCGAACACAGATCCCTTTCACTTGCGATGATTCAGCCTACGCTGAATTATGGTGGAGAAGAGAAATGACTGATTTGTGCTTAGGGGTTAAAGAGAGGCGAGGGTATACTGTTAGAACGACTAGTCGGCTTAGTTACATATATGGCGTGTTACACTATGTTGGTGCTTGTTGGCATCCAATGTGGCAAGTGTGAATACAATATCATGAAACAGACAGCGATGAAAATCTATGTATATTTGTTACGAAGTACTGGCCAAGGGCCTGCAGCGGAGACATGGAAACTAGTTGATGGGGCAGGGCAAAGAAAGTTGAGCATTCATTTGGCCCGACTTGTTATCTGCAGCAATATTGAAGGAAGTTGAAATAGTATGTCGTCTATAGATGATATGTTGTCTTTCAGGGCAAGCTGAAGTCTATCTTACAAACGGTACTGTTCGTCATTAATGGGAAAAAGCAGTAAAATCTAAAGGTCGAGAGGTGTGTCCCCATACTGAGCGCAAGATGCCAAAACAAGTATACACTTCGATGTCGATTGGGATTGTATCTTATAGCAGCAGCAAACTGACACAGAATGTATTATTTTACTTGATGCTGCTGCTTTTTGTTTAAACACCCATCTTATCGTATTTGACATCGAAATATGCAAAATGGGCATTAGATTCCCCGCAATGTTCTCGCAACTTCTGCACAGCCAAATTTGCTGCGAATATTTCGTAGCAAACTTGTATTCTTCATACTTACTCGAACTGAAAGTATACAGCAACTTCTATGCAGCTCTGTCCGCCACACATTTTGCATGCAAGACCACTACAGATTGTGGCAAGTAACGTGTGCTAACATGTACTGAGCACGAAACTTGTGCTCATGTGGTCGTATGTCATAAGTAGAGTCTAGTCGATACTTTAAAAGGATAAAAACTTGAGCCTGTTGGCATGGCTCCACCGTAAAAACCTCGTTGGCCGTGCGAGAAAAATGCTCTGATTTTAGAACGTAAATTTAGCGGGATGGCTCAGTGCTCTCCCATAGTTGAGTACGAAGTACTCGAAATCGTTAAACATTTTTTTAAACACACAAAAACCTGCCACGAGACAAGGATGACAACAGAACTTTTTCACCACCAACAACAGGACCTTGTGCTGGCTAACAACATGAGTGTTTATTTCGTGTGATTAAATATTTAAGTTTGCAAAGGGAAAACCAAAGAAATAAAAAAAATGTTGGCCGAGAAAACCCTTCGCATGCGTCTCCTCTAGTAGATGGAAATGCAAAAATCGACCACGGTGATAATAAATCTCTTTGCCATTACGTTGCACGGCACGCTTACAATTGATGGCCCAATGAAATTCATTGGGAATGTCTGACGGATCTCTTGGGCACAAAAATCGTGATGTCCGCGTGAGATGCGCGTCACACTCGGAACAGTGACTTGTCAGATTGCTTCCAGTTCTGTCTTTAATATTGCTCTTGGGCTCTGTAAGCAGGTCGTCAACGCAACGACCTGTCCATTTGACCAACGTGTAGCGGTCACCGCATTACGTTGGCATTTTGTAGACAGCTTCAGTCTTGCAAGGCACTGACCACGTAGCATTTTTCTTCCTGCAAATGAAAGTATTTCGACAAGGGGCGTTCACGTTTTTGCATAAAGATCCCAATTTTACTGGAGCCGACAAAACCTTCCTTAAGCTGGAACGTGCAGCCGCACTCTTGATTTTGTTAATAACACCGTGTAGATAGAGTATGATAGCCACTCTTGCCCTGTCATCTACAGCACGAAGTTTTGTCATATTGCAGCTCCCCTTCAATACGACTTTGCCCAACTCAGACAGCACTGTCCAACTCTGACAAAATACTCTATGCGGGTGTAATGTTGGTGAAACGTCAATTTGAATTACTGCGTTGAGCATTATATTTTATAAACATTACATATGTACTCCAATAATACAGACGTCACGTCGGTTTAGCTTCCTTTGTACTTGAGCCCAATCTACTGAAATTCATCTACGTAGCACTATCCAGGGCGACCATCCTCACAAGCACAAGCGTTGCATTTCAGCTTACTGCTTCTGGTGTTGGCAATACATATGTCGCTCTTGGCTTCGTTTCGCGACTGCGAAGAACTGGTCATATAAAACGTACACGACTGTTTGACCCGTATGTGCCTATAGCAGGCGCACGAATGTATGGCGTCATTTACACCGGCCACCTTCTCTGGAATTACACTGTGGTCATGTTCTCTCCACATGCTTCGCATAACATCGATTCCCATGATTCGTGGGACCTGCCAAATTTCAAAATATCTGTTAGCAAAAGAGTCCAGCACTTTAACTTTATTTATCTCGTACAGTTCGTTCACTTATGGTGATATATCGTTTTGAAATAACTGTCATATATTTTATTATACCACCGCATTGTTTTGATTGAAGGAAATATGAAACGTAGCTTTAATGATTGTGGACTGCGAAAACAACCATTGTTGCTTGGGACATTACCACGTAGAGGCACTATTCACTCACAACCTCCTGCACATGTCTAGCATTGCTTAATTATTTCTACTTACGTGATCATTCAGAAAACATCTTATCTATACCACACACATCCATTCGCTTCTGATGTCTGGCAAGCATCACAATGCAAAACGCTCTGATAGTTTTCAAATAGACTTGTAAAGGTATGCTGCATTATTACATCGCTACTTACATATACGCTCACAGCGATTACTAAAAAAATGGCAGCATATCCACGGAGTGAATTATGGAAAGTGGGGTGAAACATTCATCCGTCCATTCGTTCTTGCTTCCGTCCATCCATGCGTCCGCCTGTGTGACCGTCCGTTAGTTCATTCCCCCGTCCGTGCGTGCGTCTGTTCGTGCGTCCGCACGTCCATCTGTGCGTCCGCCCCTGCGTCCGTGCATGCATCCTCCCCTGCGTCCGTCCATGCGTCCATCCGTTGGGGCAGCCATCTGTGAGTCCTTCCATGCATCTGTCGGTGTGTCCGTTCGTCCATCTATTTAACACTCCAAACACCACCATCTCGCATCTTTTCATCATATATTCCCCATATAGAAGCACCGCCATCCAGCGAACATTCCAAGGACTAAACGAGAGGTGGCACACGCACACTTTCTTACGGCTTGCGCTTCGGGTCTACTTTTCACCTTTAACCACCTCGAGTTAACGGTATATACTAGTTCACTGTATTCATGGCACTGCGGCCCAACGCTCGCTACACCTTTCTAAAACCAAGGAGGTTATGCCCAGCGAGTATAACGTAGCAACCCTTTCTTGTCAGATAGTGCTCAATGTACATGCCAATCACTGCTAAGGGGGAATGAGAGACAGGAGAATTCGGCTTTTAGTTAACGCGCACGCTGCGAATTTTTTATTGTTCAACAGCGCACAAAAGAAATCTCTCACTGGCACCACCTTGGAGGTCGAAATGTAAGACTGGTTACACACTACGACTACTACTACGACTACAAGGGACAAACAGGTGCCGCTATAAGGAGCTTCGCCCCTAAAAGGACGAAAAGTACGTAACGGGGGTCAAAGAAGAAGCCCACTCCATTCAATCACATTAATGAAGACAGTGAAGAGTCGTTGTAGAGAATTTTTAATCCTGGCGGCTGAGCCCTTTTCATCGGACGGACCATGAACTGACGCCCCCAGATGCTCCCCGGCATTTTCCACTTGGCTCAACTGCGTGTGGCTTCTAAAATTTTAATCAAAGGACGGTGGCCTTCCCTGCAACGAACGGAAAAGACAGTGCACGTACACAGCCGTAGCAGGGCGCACTGGCAGAGAAGGTTTTCAGCCTTCTCGTTTTGATACAATGCTGTCGCGAGCCACCAATCTTGCTTGCTCGCATTGCGTTGCTCGTGCCTTGACTTAGCGGCTGTCCTCGTAGAGAGTTACGGCTCACCGAGAGCCTAGCACTTCCATAGGCTAAGATGAGGCGACAAATAGGAAAGGGTCCCGAGAGTCGGAAATCACCAAGCGACCGCCTCGCATCTCAAGAACGCTCCATTGTTCCGCATAAAGCTGCGCCAGAAAGTGCATGCTCGGCCATTGTTCCGACGTCACACCGGCGAGGCTTAGTTACGTCTTGCGCGACTCTTTTTGCCTCGAACCCATTGCTCACGCCGCGCTGCTTAGGAGGCGCCTCCTCTTTTTTAGGGAACATTAGAAAAACATTGCACGCTCTATGTACTGGACAGTGTCCTTCCTACGATGACCGTGGATGTAAAACAAGAATGAGGTAAGTCAGAGACAAAGGAAAGGGCGTCAGAAGCCATTGCATCTAGCCCGCTTGCGTTGCATTAAAACACAGGAGCGTCGAAGCTTCCCTCTTTTCCGATTTCACTTCCCCCCACTCTCTCTTCGTCATACAGCATTCCCTTCCTAGTTGCCTTCGAAGAAGAGAGCCGGAATCGCAACGTATATGTCGGCGACTTAGAGCATGGCTTGTGCTTTCCGAAGACGTCGTGCTGTGGGGTAATATACATATATATATAATATGATACACGGAGACCGAGAGGAATGAAAGTGGCCATCTTCAGCACCTTATGTCGCCGCTCAGAAGGGCACGCTACGCGCACAAAAGGCGGGACTGCATTGTTGTGTCACGTGTGCAGCTCTTCGGGAGAAAAGGAGAACGACCTTTTATCGTCGTCTTGGAGTCACTGAATTGCAACTCAATCGCTCGCGGTCGTCGCCGTCTAGAACTGCAGTGCAGAAGATGGCTAGAACGACGCTGCGTCTCACGCACATAAATAGCTTCGTGTATACGCGCCATACGCAGCGGTCCCCGAGTGTTTAGAAACTGTTCCCGAAGTTACAAAACGTGCGTCTGAAGCATATCGCTTGGTACTTTTGAACACGATGCACTATTTGAACGATACGGAAATTGCAGGCAGATGCATTTTTTTTCGCAGGTTGGCATGATTCAGATGTTTTGAATTTCAAGGTAAACGACGAGTGATGCTTGCATAGTTTCTATTGTAATGCGAAGCCTCCATGGAGAAGTAAGCTGGGGAGGTCGAGGCAGGTCGCCGTTAGCTGTGACTAAAACTAAGAAAAAGAAACGTTAGTGAAGCAAAGCAGACCACAAACAATAATGTTTAAAAATTATTGGAGTTCCTCGTGCCTGCATATAACATGTCTCGGAAAGATAAAGCCGTCGTCTTCTTCTCAGTCGATGTATCGATCGTGCCCCGCAACTCTTCGAAAGCTTTCCGCTCCTAAATTGGTTTGCCATTGCCTCCAAGATTGGAGGCAGCTCACCTGTTTCTGCATTGCCTCCGTGATAAGACCAATCTTTACCAGGGTGCGATGTCACATGATGGCGTCACCACAAGACGTCATGTAACGTGACGTAAAAGTGATGTCGCGAGGACGGCGTCACATTGACGTTACAAATTTTGCTAATCTATGACGTCATCGTGACGTCATCACGTAGTGACGATTTCTTTGCATAATGCATCCCCGACGCCACAGGACGCCAGCTCCTGTGGCCAAATTTCACGTGTTATGAGGCATTTAAGGCTTCAGCCTCAATAATCACGATCGAACATCAACGATAAGAGTAGCAAATATTCAATTAAACTTCTAGTTAGAAGTTTTTACAGACTTTAGGCAAATAAAAAACCCATAGGTGAAGAATGTCAGCACTGTCTAATGTTTGCCGATGTTCTCTTACTGTTAGTTAGAACTGGCCAAAGCTTGCTAATTAATGTTCAGCTAGTTCAGGCTTGCCTCAGCTAATGTTTGCTACTGTTGTCTATAGTACTGCTTACGCCATGGTAGATCAGTGGTTTCTTTCGTGCTCGCATTTATGTGGAGGCGAAATGGTAGATGGCCATGTACATTGTGATGTGAGTGCATGGTAAAGAAGAGGATAATTTACGTAACAACAAAATCAAAATTTTCAAAGCCCTTCTCTATGCCACGCATCGCAATCATAATATGTTTTTGGCACGTACATCTCCGGATATTATAAGTGCCGCGGATGAATGACATGGTCAGTGATCGAACTGTACCCTCAATGATTCCGCTTAGGCTAAATACTCTCGATCCCTTCAGTTGCAATTTGAATGGATGCTTAGTTTTCCAACAGCCTAGTGAAGTATCTTATGTCAAAGCTTGTGTTCGTCAGAGGTAGCTTCGATATGCGCGATCGAGTGGTCGTTTTACTATCAGCAGCAAGTCCTACTTCTGGCTGTCGGTCGGTGTCATCTTCTCTGAAGTATCCATGCGTGTAATCTGGCTTGTTATAGGCATAAAGGAAATAAAACTGTGGAGGGTCGTCTCATGGCTATTAGTGAGTCTGTGCCTGCAGTGCACAGCTGACGTTTTTACAAGTGCATGCAGTTTTGCGTGACGTAACATTGTGTCCTGTTTGCATTGTCAGCTCGTCAATCTTGCACTCATAACAAAGTAAACTTCAGCACTTATGAATGATAGGCAAGGAATTTTTGCATTTATTGAAGATATGGTTTTCACGTTGGGACCCGCGAAAGTCATGGTGAAAAAAAAAAGAGTTCTGTCTTTTAAAGACACATCATGTTTACTGACAGCAGCCCCTCCTCATTTCCGAATAATATACTTCTTGAAACTTGTGCAGTGCGGTGGAGCTAACTTAATATTTTTCATTCTCATTGTGAGAGGAAAAAAGAAAAAGACAACATTTAATAAAAAAGTGGTCCTTCGCGGGTATGGCCCTTCTTCCAAGGCTCCACTGATGATAGCGGCTCAGCTGGCTTGACCAAGGGCCACCAGTTGGCTTCCCACGCTTCCCATACTCTAAAACTTGAGGAAGTGCTAAGCACGTCTAACACAGCAATGCCCCGTTCTTAGAGCTCTCGTTGCTCGTTGCTCCGTTTACCAAGTCGTCGATGACGTCAATGTTTGTGGTAAGCACGTAGGGTTTCCTCGTCGCGAGTAGAATCTTGTTAAGGAGATTCGCAAACTCGGTGTGCGACAAGTTCACTACTTGTTACTGCCCTTCGTCGACTTGTGCTTGTAACTGGTTGTTGAGATACGTGTCGTCTGTAGCGAGTTGCGTCATTTTGTTTCCCACTTCAGGTGTAGTCACGTAGCGACGCGCCAGCGCTGCACCGACGCAGAGGTGGCGCAGTGGGAGGAGTATTCGCTCGCTCGGCTAGGTGATGGAGACCTATTCTTGAAACCCGCCGTAGTCAGCCCTACGTTTCCAAAATGTTTTGGCAATATTAGGTGAGTGATTCGATTTCTTCTTTACTATTTCTGTTAATTAAAATATTTAGAACCATGTAGGTTCGTTATAACCCGGATTTGAGAATTGATAACTTTGTTATGGCCCGTTTTGAGGGCTATACTCGGAGTGTGATCTCGCGAGATGAATGAGTGACGAGCCCCTAAAACGCGAACGTTTTGGGGTGCAGCGTTCAGAAACACACTCACAGAGAAACATGGCCGACACGACGAGTTCTGACTCGCAACTAATTTTCATCGTCTTCATTAGACCGAGTACGTTTTTCGTAATCCCTCAGAATTGATTGTCAGAATCACGCCTTACCGAAACGAACAAAAAGCGATAAAAACAATGAGAATTTGTTTAGCTGGCAAAAAAAAAAATATCACATGTAGCTTGCGTGCAGTAATGAGAAAACAGCACTAGGGGTAAACAAAGTAAAACATCTGATGAGCACTTTGCGTAAAAAAGCCCGAACAGGGTGAAACAAATAAAAGAAAAAAACCGACATGTGCAAGTAAGAAACAACGCTCCAGATAACACCTTTGCGATAATCAGCTTCAGTGTGAGACAAAACAATGAAAGTTCTGCTCATGCAGTCGTCCTTCGCTTAATGGATGAAAAAAGAACTTCGACAATTTTGCGCGCAGCTTTTATATTCTTTTTCTTGAGCATGCAGCAAGGCTATGTGCACCAGAGTGAACGACTCCATCATCCGGTTTCAGTGCTCTTCTGCTGTATAGGCTGCACGACATGCCGGCCTTTCTTGACTTTTCAACACAATTTGAAAATATCAACCCTACTCAGATCTTGAAAAGCATGCTTCAATCTGTCACTATATTTAACGTTTTTTTTACCTCCACTAATCACACGTTCTGGCCAGGTGTCATTTCCTTGAACCAGTAGGCCTAAAATCTAACACAACGTTATGAAAATACCTCGTAAGCCTCGACGGTGGTTGTACGTTTTGATGACATTACTAAGCCTCTATATACGCGGAAACAAGGTGCCGAGGCTTGCAAGGGGCAAAAAAAGTTTTTTTTGACATTGTATTCGTCAATTCTAGGAGGAACAGGAGGGAAAGGAAAGGCAGGGATGTTAACTTGTCTGGAACGACCACTATGCTACCTTATACTGGGGACAGGGAAGAGGGAGTTTGACAGACAGAGAAAGAGAATTGTTCACAGCGTATATAGGGAATCTAGTGTTGCCTTTATGCCCCACTTCTAGACTAGCTTTAATTTCCTTTTGTTATTATGTGTTAGCCCTCAACCGATGCCCTGTCGCACGCATGCACACCAACAAAAAAGTGACGGTAAAAGACGAAGCTGCGAAATATGCATGTATTGCGCAGCACCAATGTCACACGTGCGAGCATATACGCAGGGAAAGTGTGGTATCGGGTTTCGGTACCGGTTTGCGAACCTGTTGTTTGGCCCACTAGAGGGCGTTGTACATATGTTCATATACAACGGCTTGGCGGTGTTAGCCACCGCCTGATCTAAAGGGTACAGCCATATCAATCCATCCAATCCATCCATCCATATAGCGATGCTTGTGTCATATAAAAGAAATCCTGCTTGGCTACCGGCTGCTGCATACTTCTTGACAGCTGGCACTTCGGTGCCGTACTTTGTGTTTTCCTTGCGTCACGTCCGACGCACGATACTTCAAAAAGGTCGATAGTTTCGGGAATGGTTTTGTCGCTTCTTGGTGCCCGACAGCACGTGTCCAACTTCCTCCATCGCGTCGCGTGTCAGCAAAGTGCCTGTCCAGAAGCACACGCAGGTTATCACATGGTCTCGCAGGGTACGCCGGGAATGCCCGCGAGAACCAATCTTGAATACATCAGGCCACAAGCTCCACGGAGCAGAATGCGTGGCGGCTTGCCGTCAAATGTGCCAGCTCCGTCAGTGTCTTTCTTTCAGCAATTTTTTTTTCGCGATCCCATGACAGGCACGGTTGGTGTGAAAAAAAAGATAAGAGCTCATTCGCTCAGGCAGAACCTTCCGCATCTTATTACATTCCGGTGTGTATTACATAAAGGCAAAAGGAGAGAAGGAAATAAAGTGAGAGGAGAAGGAGAAGCTCAATTTTCTGAGCTCCTTGTACGGATCCGGAGGTTAGAACTCGCGTCTGCCAATAGGTAATGAGAACTGGAAGTGCGCTCCGGAAAAGGGGAGGAGGCCCCGCCCATTGCATGCTGCTGACTCCTACATGGTGTCTCCGAGTCGGCATGGCGCGAAAGACAAAGGTTGGCACCAGATGAATCCGGCGCAAAGCTGGTGAGACGGAGAGGAGATGCAAGCACTCGTTTCAACTCTACCCACCCCGATATGGGTTAAGTAGAGAAGAGAGGAAGAAGAAAGCAAACGTGAATGAGGAAGTGAAACGCGAGCGCGAGAAATAAAGAAAGAGGAATATGATATCAGGTGTTTTACGTCTCAAAAACACGGAACGATTATGAGACGCGCCGTAGGAGAGGGGTCCGCAAATTTCAGCAATATGATGTCCGTTCACGTGCACTGAAATCGCGCGTTACGCGGGTCTCCAATGTTGTGCCTCCATGGAGATGCGGTCGCTGCGCTACTTTCGGGTCAGCAGTTTAGCACTATACCGCCATGGAGGATATGGTCTAAGAGGTGATAGATGATTTACTGACATTTGCAGTTAACGTACAATGCTGAATCAGCCGTTCCAATGCGATCCGTTGGTGTCCCATATAAGTGAAATTTGTAGTTGTACTCTTAATAAAGGAGGGCACGACGTAATTTTACAAGGGCTATCGGAACAGTGGAGAATAAGTGGTGACTACCACACCGACAGTGCTTCCCAATGTCCCCTCGATGGTGCGCCAAGTGAAATATTACAGCACACAAAGGTAACGTCATGCTAATAGCGCTTAAATCTGGTCACTGATGTTGATCAACCTATAAATTTATACAATGTTATTGTTTCATCATGAAAATAGCTGTGACACCTGAGACAGTGGTCATGAACGTTTTTATTTGGCAAACGGGCCTGCATTTCGGCTTTTTTAACAAGGCCTGATAAGCGCCTGCACTAACCTCGTGAAAAGTCAAACGTAAATGTATTTAACACATTGAGGGGTGTTCTATGGGCAACTGCCACATACGTAGAGTTTTAAGCAATATTAATAAAAATTGAAGCCATAGGAAACCTCCTCAATAGCTCCAGCCCCTTCAGAGCTCGCTTTGGGTTTTTCTTTCTATTTTTGTGTCTTCCTCACCACAAGCATTGATAGAACCGCGGTATTGAGAAAACAAGCACGTCTAATTGAAGCCTGACCGATATCGTTTCACTTCAATCCATAAAGTGCTCGAAAAAGAATACAATGAGTATAAAAGGCTTCGCTTTGAACAGCCGAAAGAGCTAAACTGAATGCAGTCTTATATATTGTATATATTACTTACGATATATATTTTTAATGCTAACAGGAGCTTTATTACTCTTGTCTGGGTGTCACCAACGGTGTCTTCATGACGACACGTCGAAGCTTTTTATATATCGACCGGGTGGCCCGCATGACTGTCGGTCAAATATTTGGTGACACCCGAGAGGGTGGCACAGAAAAATATAATAATAAATGTTCTTAGTGTACGCCCTAGGGGCTCTGCAGTAAAATTATTGTTGGCATGGGCCCATGCTTCAGGTCGTAGTTTCCAACAAAGCGTCGTGTCCCCGAGACAATTTCAAAAGCGGCGAGATTGGTAGAAAGAATGAAAAAAAAAGAGGGACATAGCTGCAGTGAACGTCGCAGAGATAAAATTACGTCACTTATCAGCGGCTTGTTTCTCCTTATTTTTCAAGTATGCTGTCTGTACACGATTTTACTATGCATATGCATCAGATCAATAATAATATTTTTGGCCACCAAGATTCGCTCAGGCGGAAAAAGGTATCTCATAGAGCCACAAGCATTTAGCAAAAAGCACCGAATAAAACAAATTTTTAAATCGCCAGCATCTGCGAAAACTGGCAAGTATACGCTCTTTCTGTAGCACTGCAATATAGCAAGACGAGAGTATTTGCTTTATTCCAGGAAAGTTTTGGACTGTTGCAAAATACATGCCGCCAGCACAGACAAATAAAACAAAGAAAGTTGAAAGTTGAACGCAAGGATATCATTCAGATGTCCCTGAATTGGCACAATTTCCTTGAGCATCCGTAACCATGTACGAAAAAAAAATGTATATACCGAGAGCAAACCGCACTTTCTCTGCCAAACTGCACGTCGCATGACCACGTTGTAGCAAAGAATGGATGCTTGATTGATTTATTAAAACGTTTGAATAAAATGTTTAGGAAGATTAAAAAAAGTGATAGCATTGATGCATTGGCGATGATGAGGTCTGCATTTGAAGTATGGCGAGGACCACGAAGAGATGTTAGTCAAGAAAATAACGCAAAACTTTTTTCGAGCTGAAGTTTTCCATGTACCCCTCTTCCTCTCTGTTTAATCTCTATCTTCAGATTTATCATCAAGCTCATATGACGCAATGATAAGCAGAGGGATAGAGAAAAGAGAGAAAATGCCGGCATAGTAGCTAACCCCCTGCTAGAATCCGGTATGCTACCCTGCACTGGGGTTAGAGTGGCAGGCTAGGGTTAGGTTAGCTGCAGAATCACTTATTACACTCGCAACGTGCATCTACCGCATAGCAAGCACATTAAACGAGACAGAGAAGAAAGGTAAACTGGCAATATACAGTGGGTGAAATTCATGAAGTTCGTAGTAGAGCACCTAGTACTCTGAATCGTTAACCCCTTTTTCTAAACACACAAAACTATGGTGCTGGCTACCACAACAACTTAATCAGCCGCTTTACTCACCATCATTCCGATATACAGGTCTGATAGCAAGAGCCGTTACGACCTAGCCAGCTTCATTCACCCGGACGTATAGCATCGATGTTGGTGTCTTGTTCCCTCCTTTAGTGAGAAAAAAGATGTACAAATTATCGGTGCCACAACTGCCCATCAGAAGCATGTGATCAGACTCGCCGAAGCAGCTCCTCTGCCAAACGCATTCCCTCCACGCTTGAGTTCCAAGACCTCACCCCACGAGTTTTCCGTACGTGGCATAAAAAAGAATAAAGTTTAGACAGTGCCGAATGATGCATGACAGAAACGAAGAAGAGGCGTAGGAAAAAAGAGGGAGGCAGCAGGGACCACGATGTATGAAGCAACAAGAGATGCTAAAGGAGCCAGGCGTCTGATAGCGGGACAGGGGGACAGCAACGGGGGGAAGGCGGGAACAGAGCAGAGACGACGATGGAACAGTCGGATGGAGGTTCGGAGGAGAGGATGACAACCAGTCTCCCGTAATGCTGTCTGCGGTGTGGCCGCTTTGCAAATATTCCTCCTTATTTTTTCCCTCTCTGAGAGCAAGTAGGGAGCGCAGCCGTCGGGCTGTCTCCTTTTGAGACGCTTGGTTAGAGCTCGGTCTGCTACTATTATTGGGATCTTTGCTTCGGTGCGCTCTTGCTTCGCTTGCGCTGGTGGGACTTTGACGTAGGGTGGGCGGGGGGGGGGGGCGAGAACGCTAATCGCGAGGTCTTTTGATAGCCACGCTTGAGCTCCGATCACGTCTCCCATCCTCCTCTACATCAGCTGGCGTTGTCGCAGCTGAGAGAGAGAACACGCCTACACAGACACACGTACGCACATGCTTTACCAAGTGGTGGCGTCTCTCGGTGTGGTGAACAAAGCGGAAAAGCAAGGCTAGTCCTCTGGCTTTGCTAAGGGACACCGCTTGGCAGAAACTGATTCCGAGCCGGCAACTTACTCCAGCGAACGACTTGGAACGACCATGGTCCCGAGGAAGACCCCCTGTGTTCCATCTTTTCGAAGAGGTGGTTGCTGCTGGTTGCGGGGGCGCTAGTCTTCTCGATCTGTTTTTGTCATTCAGACAACGTTTTTCCTGCTGGTATTCTTTCTCTGTCTTGCGCAAACAGTTACGCACTCTTTTTTGTCGTCATGGGTCTCACTGCCATGTTTGTCAGTCCTTGTAGTCTGTTTATTTTAAACCTTACTATAGTGTCCCTAAAACTGTGCAGCACTGCACGAGCTGCAGCGAGATTCGCTTTTCCAGGGCAATTATGTGTTGAATCTATTCTCACTGTGACACTCAAATAGCTGTCCCAGAAACGCAGGCAGCACCGGCTTCCCTTTCATGCGTTAAAGTGATTACCCGCATCACAAACGCCTGCAAATGTTGGTACATTCTACAACGAGGCAACAGTTTTCTAAAGTCAACTTTCTCAGTACATGCTGCAGCAGTTTTTTACCTTCCAGCGTAGTGCACGTATTCATATAGCAAAACTGAAGGCGACAGGAGAGAACAACACAGACGCGAACTTCAGAGAGCGTCACCCTCTAGAGGCATCGCGACGTATTAGTACGGTGACGGGTATGAAAAGAAAGAGACACTATGATGAAAGGACAAAAAATGAATGGGTGTATCTATCGATGAGCGAGCTCTAGTCGACTCGACAAATCACACACTTTCTCTTTTGCATTCACACGATGTTTCTTTTTTTTTCTTCCTTCCGACGTTGCAGTTCAAAAGTTCTGTGCCAGGCTTGGTTAAATGTGCTTTGACGAGTAAAGGACGCCGTTAAAGCGATGATGTGCGTGGTGCAAAAAAAAATGAATAAAATAAAAATGCTTCTTCGAAAAGACACGCTTTCATGTGCAGCACGCTAACAGATTGTAGCCCTTGTTTATACGTTTTTTTTCCTTTTTTCTTCTCCTCGTGAAGTGAAAATAAGCGGAAGAGAATTGTCACTTCCAGAAGAGGCAGATGTTTCATTCTGGGACTGCTCTATTTCCTACCTATTTTAAACGTTTGTTTCACGAGTTGATCTTCGTTAATGAAGTTTTAAAGAGCTGAGTACCATGGTCGGGCGATTATTTTAGGTCCTTGTAAGCTTAATTGTATTACGCGTCGGCACACTGATCAATAACTCGCAGTCAAAGTTACATTATGTCATTTTCCTTTATTTTGCATGCGGAGGAATGAATGGATACTCTTAACAAGTTGCCGATCACATGAAACAAGGTTACCTACTTGCAAGCTCTATCACGGACGTAATGTTAAGCAAGTTTTTCAGCTTATGAACAAATGAAGCTACGGTAATTGTTTACTGAGAAATAAAGATGCTTATTGCAGATTTAACATCCGTCTCTTAGAGTTTTTTAACCGTTATAACCAGGCATACTTAATCTGCCAAGGAGCAAGAAGAGTAAGCGTGCTTTTTCTGTGAATTTGCAAATGTTAGGGAGTTGTCAGAAGTATGCAGTGCACAAAAAACAACTGAACTTACCTAAAAGGAGGTTTCTCCCAGCAAATGAGTTGGTAAACCTGTACTCGAAGTATCTCTGGGCGACCTAATAAAACTGATTCTGCGCTGCGAGGTCGTGCGAGGAAACCACGCTTTATATTCGACATAACACATGAGCACTCCAGAGGGTTTCAAACAGGAACTAAATCGGGCGTATTTCCAGCACAACTTTGCTATTGGCGCGTGCATTGGCGTTCTTTGAGCGCTTCTCGCGTTATAATCCAACCTCAAACGTAGCTTTGCGTGGTGTACCCAAAACACATTACGCCTCTTGGCCAAGACATTCGCCACAATTTAGGCTATCGTTCAATTACTGTTCCAACTCAACAACATGTCTGTCAGATTTCATGTTTCAACTTGAGTTTAGATTCAGTAACAGTCGCGTCTTCCGCGCGCGCGAATACATAAAAAGGATATAATCTTCAATATATATATATATATATATATATATATATATATATATATATATATATATATATAATATATCAAGCATTGTAGAATACTCTTTATTGACTCTCGGAAACCATACCTTATATATATATACCAATGAATTGCACATGGACTTCGATATCCTCCTCCTTTTCAATCTGTAGTTCTTAGGAAGGTGACGATAATACTTAATTAGCGCCTTTATGTATCCGCTGGCTTGGAAATATAGCTTGCAGGGTTAGAGGATTGATGATTGATTGATTGATATGTGGGGTTTAACGTCCCAAAACCACTATATGATTATGAGAGACGCCGTAGTGGAGGGCTCCGGAAATTTAGACCACCTGGGGTTCTTTAACGTGCACCCAAATCTGAGCACACGGGCCTACAACATTTCCGCCTCCATCGGAAATGCAGCCGCCGCAGCCGGGATTCGAACCCGCGCCCTGCGGGTCAGCAGCCGAGTGCCTTAGCCACTAGACCACCGCGGCGGGGCTGCAGGGTTAGAGGAATGCACGTGTAAACACGGAACTGACCATTATAACGGCACGTGGAGTAAAGTACTAATAGCACAATGCTGCTAGACTCGCCATTATGAGTTCAATGTAATGTCCAAAAAGATCTTATTCTTGTTTTTTTTGTGAGTGCAGTCTTGGCGCATGTGAAGGAAGCCTTACATTTTCAACTGGACTCGTGCTTGGGCGCGTAACAACACCTGTGCGTTACGCTCCGTGAGAGCGCTGTAGGCTTTCTTGCAATCCACGAGCCTGAACAAACTTTTGTAAACAGTGTAGTTTACGTGTGAATGGCTGTACGTGCTGTTAAGTGTTCATCAGTGCATAAATCACAATCATCACTCAGCACCTGGAGTAGCATGTCAGGCAAATAACTAGACGAACATCTCCAGCTTTTTATCATTATACAAAATCGTAAATCTCTACTATCACAACAATTGAATCATTTCTAATCTTACAAAATAGTCTTTAGGTCGATAAGACTTTTCACATAAGCAGCAAGTGGCTCAAAACTAAAAAGGTCTCAGCTACCTTTAGCCATCTGAAGGTTCCTCCCGCTAAAGCATATTTATTTCATTTATTCCCGCCTTTACGGAGGTGCATTGCGGCAAGTATAGCAACAAGGAATCAAGCTCCCGGCCCTGAAATCGGGTGAAATACGCGCGACTACCATACAGTCTTTCTCGAACATATTTTAATTCCGTTTTGTTCTGCGTGACTTAACAATTTTATGTCATTTACTTTTCGTGGTGAATTTGTGGTCTGTCCTAGAGTTTAATAAATGACGGCACGACAAATTTTCGCGCCTTTTTTATTTTTATCATATGTAAACAACCATTTTGCACAAGTATTTTCAAGCGTCATGCTATTTATTGACCATGAATAACTAGGTCACATGTCAGCCGGTGTCCGTGATTTCAAGGAAGCTATTTATATATGGTCCCGATGGAATGGAATGGAATGAAAAAACTTTATTTTATGAAAAAAATTTATTTTCCCGATGTAAAAAATAAAACTGTGCTCTCCTGACGATTTAAATCATGGCGTGGCTCTGATAACTGCACCGTAAATTCAGCATACGTGTCCGTGGCCGGTGCATTGACTGCCCACGTCGAGACACAAAAAAAATAAAACATTAAAAAGGCTGAGCGTATACAAGCCCCGTCTTTTCGCCATTCGCGTACGAACGATTTCATTCCGCGATGTCGCCACGCCACCCGCAGGACAGCCAGAAACGACCCGCTCTCTTTATTTTCCCAGAAGCTTGCAAAAGACATCGCTGCTCACTTTTCTACGACGAACTCACCAGCTGCCGTCAGTTCTGAACTGCCGCCAGCGCCGTTCTAAAATGATCGGTCCACAAACGCAAAGACTCTGTGGCCAAAAAAGCAATCCTTACCCCCTCCTCGCTTCAGCCACGCGCATACATTGATCCATGCTTCAATATGGTCCGAGTGTGTTTACATACATGCGACATATTATGCTTCCCGTAACTCATGGACCACTGGCGGCCTTCTATAAAGTGCAGTTGGAGGAGCCAATCGAACTCGTAACGCAGCGTGAAATATTCCCCCCCCCCCCCCCTGGGAGAACGCTGGCGTTGAATGAGTCAGCGTTGAGTGCAAGTTTTCCAGACTGCAATTCTATCGCTATTTTTCCCGCCCATGTGAACAGCAACAAATAGCAAAACGCATCGAAAGAGAGAATTGACAGAAAAGGGGATGGCCACCTACACCCGTCGCATTTAAATGTATATGTGTACACGTGTATATGCGGGACAGCTTCTCCTGCTGCCGTTGCATGGTTTCCATCTTTAAACCAAGACTCGTGTTCAAAAAAAAAAAGCTTTAGAATTAGCGCCATTGTTTTATTTCTGCACAAAACGAGCCGCATGTGCTGCTTATCGTGCGAAAGAGTTCGAGGTGCTGGCATGCAGCGTGTGTGTGAGCATGCGTGCGTTCGTGCGTAGTAGGCTAGTGTTCCCAAACTTGCGTTGTTTTTAGCAGGGAAAGATTGGGGAAGGGTGTGATTCATGAGTAAGAGTTGACGGGAAATCGCGGCAGCAAGCGCCGCGCTAAGGCGTCGGGAAGATGCGGCGAGCGGAATTCGTATGCGCATACGTGAACAGGCTGAGGGGGAAGGGTGCGGGAGAAGAAAAAGGTGCCGAGCGTTAGCTCAAAGTTGCCGGGAATACTATTGCTGCTGTGTCCACCGTCTCTTTGCGATTGATCTCGCATTTTTTGTTTCTCACATTTTTCTTCAAGTATGTCCCTGTTGACACCCTCTGCGTTGTTTGTTCTCGTTACCGAACTTTACCGCTGTTTGTAAATATTTGTCTGCGCACACCGGCCTGTGACGCATCGTCAGAGCCGTGCTATGCAGCAGACAGAAACCACACAAACGAAAAGTATTGGAGAATGAACAGCTGCTGCCATCTACACATATTTTAAACAGTTCTTTCTTTCTTCCTCTCTTTCTTTCTTTCTTTCTTTCTTTCTTTCTTTCTTTCTTTCCTTTATGTTAACATGTACGTTACAACAGCGTGTCGCAGCTTACTTCCACCATGAGAGTCCTCTGTTTACGCCGTCTTTTGATGCTTGCGTCTATCGCTCGTCTTCGGCGTCTTTTGTGCGTATGAGTAAAGCTCCCTGTTTTGTAAACAAATAAGAACGGAAATCGATCTTCAAGAGCCTTGAGCTACCACACAAAAGCACAGCCATTTACCAGGGCCTCGTTTTCTTTAATTGGTATACATTTGTTTTTGTTTCTTACTCGTTATGTTTGTTTTGTGTGCGTGTGCCTCCCTTGTATCTGCGTCAGTGTTCGAAAGACTGAGAAGCGTGCAAATTTGGGGTGGAATGCATGCACAGCGACCACAAATGTTTTCGTACATCCCCACTTTGACCCTCGCTCTTCCGAGTGTCCTACACGCGTCATGATACACACGTTACACGCTATTTATGCCCCAGATTCCTTAGGAGAAGTGGTATGGGAAGATGGCGAATGCAGTAAAATATATAAAAAAGAAAACACAATGCCCTACGTTATTCTCTGATTTTTGGTTTACACTCTCGCTTTTGCTTTGCTCTGGTAGTAAGTATTCTTCTTGCATGTCGCGGGTATTTTTAGTTTCATCCGTGGTATGCAGAAGTGAGTTATGGCAGCTGTTTTGCGCGTTCTTATAGTATATTTTGCTTTATTCGACTGAACTGTTTACTTTTGATTTGTAAGAAGATCCGTAAAATTTAGTCTAAACGATATGAAACAGTAAACACAACGCTGAACATATTTACTTGTTTTTAATGGTCTTACGACCAGAGGTGTCAGAGTTGAAAATACAGAATAGCGTAGATAAAAAAAAGACATGCTTCGACAATATTTTTGTTCTGCTTATATTTTGTTCTTTTGCTTCAGCCAAAAGTATCATGAATGTAAGCGTATGACTTCACGAGGTATGAGATTCTGTGTGCAAGATAGTATATCGCGTTTCACATTGACATTATTTTTGGATTTATCTTATCTCTGGTCTACTCCTCCTTAGGCTGTCATGATGAGCATGATTGTGCGGCGATGATTTGAAGATTATTGGTATTTCGTTGATAGTGATCTTAACTATGACACAATGTGACAGTTAAGGATGGCTGATTGTTCATAAGTACACAATGACTGAGCTTTTTGTGTCATCCGAACATGACACAGAACCCATTCTAAACATGCCACAGCCTTTTTCTTAAGTAATTCTTGATAAGTGATGCACATGGACACTGCAGTAGCGCTAAGAGAATGCACTTGCATATGCTTAGCGTTCAGTTCATGCTGTTGTAGGCGTCATTTCGCTAAAGGACGCACGAAACAATTGAAGTCGACATAAGGAAATATTGTAGAGCGGTAGTAATGTAATGATGGGGCTTTATTTTATTTAACATGTAAAAACTCATTTTTATTACTTTTTGTGCACTTGTAAAATATCTTCGTGTGCCTGAATGAAAGAATAATGGTGCCATAGTAAACAGGTAAATATGTTTCTAAAACTGAATCATTTTATATATTTCAATTTAACCTGCGAATTAATTAAATATAATAAAATAAGACATTATGAACGGCAAACCACGATTTTCCTATTTTCATGCATTGAAATGGACTTCTAAGGTTAAAACTTGCTCCTATGTTCAGTGCTAATTCTATGCAACCTTGAAGCCAAGATCTCGCAAGTCTTACCCAGAATGCCTCCATGTTGTACTTTTCTTCTTTTGGCCTTCATCGAAATGCGACCACCGCAGACAGGATGGTGCACGCGAATTTCTTGTCGGCAGTCAAACAACCTACCCCTACACCACCACACTGGACAACGTGCTGATCATAATGAGAGACTGCCTCATGATGGTAATAATTTTTTTGGCTATGACAAACAACGAATTTTGATTATAACAGCTTTGCTGTAAGAAAGCTTATGCTCACGCTGTAGTGCACGATACGAACAACATCATTACATAACAGCCTGTTATAAAACGATACTACGGGGCACTTTCATAGGGCTGAAGTGTCGCGTGTTCGCAGGTATAAGGTGCTTATGTCACTCATAGACATTCAAAAAACAGTATAGCCACCATTATCCAACAGTAACGAACAGTTTGCAACGTCAGGTCAACAGTTAGCCAAAACTATTCAACCTTAGACATTCGAGTAACTCGTGTTGTGTATACCGCAAGGCCCTCCAGCAATTTCCGTAACGACTCACTAGCAGAGTTTGCTTTCAAGATTAGGTTTTCTTTTCCCAAGCCTAAAAAATTGTGTTCTCCAGGTGAGAACATACACCATATTTAAAATGGCATATTAATACCCCGAGGATAATTCCCACAAAAGCGATGTTATTACATGTACTTGAACTTGACCTTGCCACATCAAGGGACTCGCCCACTCTGCATCTCTAGAACTGCTCCAGCAGCAAATCAGAGCCTGCGAGACAACAGCTTTCCACAGACAGAAGGCATGTTGAGGCGTAAAAAGCATAAAATAAGTGCTTCAGCCTGCCGCGCCAAGGTACAACAGGCTTAAGATTCCGTAGACAAACTTTTCAAGTGAAACCGGATAAGCGTCAAATGAAAAGCATCCGGCAGCGCGCCAATGTCCCGAGTAGGCCACTCTCAGCGCCGGTCTGTTTTGAAGCATGACGCACACCCGGTGCTAGTTAAGTGTCGCCACTTAGCTGCAGAGGCCACTTAAGACCCCCGAGCTGCATAATTCACGTTAAAAGAGCCTTAATACTTACCACACGGGCTCTAATGGTAGAATTGAGAGAGGCTGAGGATGATCACGATGCCGCATCACTGCAGCAACCGTACTAAATGCGGTGGCGGAGATGAAAACTTCACTGCCACCACCTTCACTGGCCAGATCCTATGCGCACCGATGACACCGTCTTGCGCAGAGACACTCTCGACGCCGGTGCAGTTGCCATGGAGCCATTAGGGACTGTTCATCAGTATATCACAATAGGAAGAAAGTGCAGCGACAGAGCGTGGTAGTGGCGTGTGGCAGCACGTGAGGTGGTGCTTGTTGCGTCGCTTCCATTTTTCTGAGGCAGGCCGGGAAATGACACTGGTTATAGGTGAACGACGATGCCGAAAGTCAAAGGAGGTGCAAACTGGGATAAAAATTTTTTAAGGTACTCGAGCTTTGAAAACAATAGTGGAAACTGGTAGCGTGATCTGGTCCCACGTGCGTCGCCTTCTCCATTGCCAGCTTCGCTTCGGTTCTCAGTGCATGCCTCAAACCTGCTGAAAGGAAACGAGTAACTGTGCGTGAAGCACTGTAACGTTGGCCGTTGTTAAGGGCCCACTACGCTATAGTTCTCCTTTTAACAAACAAGCGAAGGGCGCACACACACACGCACACACACACGCACACACACACGCACACACACACGCACATACATACATACATACATGCATACATACATACATACATACATACATACATACATACATACATACATACATACATACATACATACATACATACATACATACATACATATCCAACAGATGACCTCTCGCTCTGCTGCGCGGCCACCGATGCGGACCTCCTTCAGTATATACTAACGCCGCGCTGTATATATAAACCCATAACCACTGCTGGTACGCCATTCTCGGAGGTATATCCGTATGTTTTATATATACCAGTGAGATGGCGCGAAAGACGCACTCGGCACCCGGGTCATTGCGATGCGTTGCGAGCGACAAGAAATAAAACGGGAATCGTGGATGTAACTGCGCAAGGGACGAAGGAAAATGCGATTGAATAGAGTGCAAACTGGGAGTAAACTTGGAGATACATAGGAGCAAAATGCAGTAAGTTACAGTATGGCACAAAAGAGAAAAGCGGTTGATAGCACGATACGAACGCTTGGCGGGCAGTGAGATCTCTGAAAAGTTATAAAATGTGCGCTTTGGAGGCTGTATTGAAACGATGGCGGCTCGTCATGGGGGGGGGGGATGTGCGGTATTAAAAGTTTTTCTTGAAAAGGAACCCGTGGGGCCGAGAAAAGAGCAATCACTCGCAGATGTCTCTCATAACGAAGTAACGACAGCAAACGAAAGAAACGAGGAAGGTCAGTCTTACTTTTTATGCTCTACCATTGGCAGGATGGCAAGAGAAGTGGACGAAAAAGACGGGGGGGGGGGAGGGAGGCATCAATTGCGACGTCAGCATGAAAGCAGATGCGATGCTAGAAGAAAGGAAGAAATCTCGGAGTATCCACACAGAAAAGATTAAACTCCACCATAAGTTGAGACTATTGACGACATACCACCAGACAACGGGCGGAAAAACATTACCGTAAAAGGCCATAGAACTGGCAACTTCTTCCACGAGCCGGCACTAGTGTTCCAGACACGCGCAATGGAGAGCTCTTCTATAACTTTCGAGTAGCATCGCCATCTCCCGTCTTTCGCAGCCGTCGTATACTACTTGACAGACATTCCTGCACTCATTCAGAAGGCACTCGGTTACTTTGGGGAGAGTGTATGCTTTAATGAAACCACGGTCAAAAGATCAGCCTTCTTAGGAGTTGCTCGGGACTTGAGTGTGTGCTCTCTTTCAATACTTCCCCCCGCGTAGTGTGGATTCATTACTCTACCAACGGTGAGTGTTTGCAAAAGGAATATCCAAGAAAATGTTGCCCTGTCAGAGACCAGATGATGAGGAAGAGAGGACAGTAGACAACGTCCTAACTTAAAAAAAACGATGCTAGTGACTTCGTGAAAACCACGAGAAGAGGTGACAAATCAAGTGACTGGTCGCTCTTGTCTAGTTGAATGTTTTCCAACGAGAGTTCCTCCGTAATGACAACATTGGTATTTAGGAAGTTCGACTAGGATTCCCAGACATCTGCAACAGTATCAGAACAGGAATAACGATTCGCTGTGTGTTAATGCGGCTGCGGTACACGGGTGCAGCACCTCCAAATTTTATTTCATTCACTGTTACGTAACAGGAAGCAAAAAGCTTCAGTAGCAAAATAGAAATTACAGCCGCACCATCGGCCACTGCAGCACCGAAGAGAAGGTGCATAGTCATGAATAAATAACGACGCTGTTGGTGGTCTTCATGTGGTATAGTGCTCCCCTCTTACAGCTGCAATGATTTCTCTGAAACTGATTAATATTGAAACTTTCAGAAAAATGCTAGCGCTTAACCACGCGGAATGCTGCTCAGTGTTCTTTTTAATAAGCTTGTTCGTTGACTTTACTAAGTTCTTGCTTCTGGTGATCTCAGAAGAAAGCAAGAAGGAAAAACTTTTAACTGCGAAGACGCTCCATAATTAATTTAGAGCTGACAAAGCATTTTGTCTCTCATTGCCAGCTTTATATGTGGAACTGTTCCCTTTTAACAACGCTTAACTAAAGGACTGCCGCAGCGCTGCCGAGTGCTCAGAGACGCGGTTGTAAACGTAAGCGTAAAAGCCATAAATATCGAGCCACAACATGATACGGGGCCACTAAAATCGCGAAAGCGGCGAATTCGCCGAACAGTAACCTCGGATTCACTCTCTAGATGCTCCTCCATTTCCCGCGACTTGCAATATGTGTGTGCGAGGAAAGTCTCCGTTACGGCTCGCAGCTATAGCGCGTACGGTTGGCGTGGTGGTGCGCCTTCTCAGGAAATGGCTCACTTATCTCGAAGACAATGGAGCGGGCCCTGCAAACAATGTGGACATGATGCCGTCTCCTTTGCCATAGCGTATATAGTGTGGTCTATAGTTTGTCGGTCATTGTACTCGCTTATACGAATCGCAGTCGAACTTCTCGTGTTCGCAACAACAAGACCTCGCGAATGAGGCTGCATGTCCACTGCCGAAACCTTGTCCCACAATGTGAGTCTGCGTATGTGTGTGCTTGGGCGTGAGTGTGAAGCACATTAACACTCGTGAGAAAACATTCATAGCTGCGGCGGTAGTGGTTAACGGTGCGTGAATTTCCGGTGCTGTCACGAACTCAACGTGTATGTCTGACTCTCAAAATTCCGGGAGCAAAATATAATACCTATCGAGGCGAAGAGCTCGGCATATGTCAAAAGATGTAGAGTGAAAGGAATATTGATTTTTTTTTGGAACTATAGTTTCTCCTTGTTTCGTGATTTTGAGCGAAACACGAAAACCAGCCGCTTTTAGTGTCCAGCTGGTGCACAGAACTAAAAAACGCATACACATAAAGAAGGAGGCAGCCTTTTTTCTCAGATGAAGTAGTCTGGTCAAGCGCTGAAAAAAAAGGGGGGGGGCAGAAAAGGCACCCCCCTCTAAATTCGGTTGAAGCTGGGTGTTTTGTCGACAATAAATAATGAAGATAGAGGTTTCTGAAAGCTTTTATTGCATAGCCCCCACCACCCCACCTTTAAAAAAATTCTGGCTACAGGCCCGATAGATATAGTACGACAGAGTACGCACCCAAGTTTCCTACTACATTTATCACTCGTCGTTTTGTCTCACATTCTGTTCTTTCTCACAGAGCAACTTTTACTACAACGCAGACGTCGGGTGTGCGCAGTTACTGGATTCTAGGGAATTTGCACTGTCCGGTGTAGCGTTGTCTCAGAGGCCTGGAGATCGAACATGTCGATCATTGGGAAGGATCTCGGCAATGGCGAGACGGCATATATAAGAAAATAAAATGCTTAGTTCCGTCACTACGTCAGTGGTGGTCAGCTCGACAAGGTTCCGGACACTTCAGAGTATTCTTAGTCGGCTGTAGAGTATAGAGCAACCGGCCACATAAACCATTTTCTTTTTTTCCAGAAACTCCTTCATTTCACCGGATACTTAGATCTACCTGCAATGACGACACCACCCGTGATACTTTTGTGAAACAGGCTACATCCACTATCACCATAACAGCTGCGTGCTTAAAGAATTTTCGATAGAACCCTTACACAGCGACACGTTGATCTTAAGGGAGCGGACAAGAAAGAGGCCGGTCATTACTGATGTGGTTCCTCCCAAGTTGGAGAGGTGCAGAGAGCCCAGTGGGTTGGTTGTGCAACGCGGCCGATATTCAAACTGTGAAGAGAGGTAATCCCCGAAAAAGTTGTGGTCACCATGCCACTTTTGTATTCCAGGAACGCATAGCAGGGAACTGTATCGTTGCCCCTCGACGACAAACATAGCTACCGCCAAACCGTGCTATCAGGCGAAGCCACTCTTGATGGGGGAGTGAATCAGCCACGTAAAGAGCCGCGCCACCTCTCCTCATGTGTAAACCGACACCGTCATCACCCCTGCAGGTTAGCAATGACGTCTTCGAGTAGATCTCATGTTTTTTTTTCGTCTTTTTTCACCGTGTGACACACATGCAAGCTTGCAGACGCCACAAGAATGTCATAGTCCACAGTAAGCTCGGGCATCGCAAAAATTGTCATCCCGCTTATATCTCTTTTTAACGCACCCTCACACACACGCCACGCCATCTTACTCCTCAGTTTTTTCCATAGCTATTGCACGGTAGCATATATGCGTGAACGTTTTCCCTTTTCCGCAGGAAGCCTTCCGGTGGGTTATTCACCCCAGCGGAGTCAGGCTATATCTCCGACCAAACACGGCATCGACCGATCTCACTGCGCGTTTTCGGCCGGAACATACAGTGCGCGCCGAGGAAGGCCCCTGGAGAACGTCGTGGCCGTGCATGTCGCCGTCTAGAAAATTGAAATTGCTCCAGCCACAGTTCAAAAAAGAGCCCGACGTTTCGGGACCGACTCGGTCCCTTCCTCAGGGGGTGACTGTCTTGGTCATGGAAGTGTCGTCGCGTCGTGTTCTCTCACCACGGCTCCGGCTTTTCCTTTCCATCACGTTTCGGAGACCGTGAACGTACACCGACGGCATTGTTCCCAGCGAGCGGTTCACGTTGGCAGGCGTATGCTGAATGTGCCAAGACTCGAGCAAGAGTCTCTTTCCCAAATTCCGTTCTGTTTCAATAACAGAAGCGCCGTCTAAGTCAATTTTGTGGTCGTGCTTCTCGCAGTGCTCCGCCAGAGCGCTACGTTGCAGTGTGGCAGCTTGGGCTAGTTGGTATGGCATGACGATAGTTATTGCGCGAGAACAAAACGACGACACAGAGACAAGAAGGATTTGCGCTCGTGTCTTTCGTGTCTTTCTTGTCTCTGTGTCGTCGTTTTGTTCTCGCGCAATAACTATCGTCATGCTACGTTGCACTTCCATCTTCCTGACGTCGTTCTTGTGTTGACGCATTCTTTCCGGGAAACACTTGCTCTCGCCTATGTAGCAGGCTGGACACCCAGAACACGACACTTTGTAGACAACGCCCGGGTGTAGCTCCCTCGGAGGTCGGTCTTTCGGCCGCGGTAGCAAGCGAGTGAGCGTCGAAACAGGTTTATGGATTACCGTGACCCCGGCTTTTCCTAGGACTCTCGAGAGCTGTTCACTTATGCCCGGCACATATGGAATGGCGACGCGGTTGTTTGGCGACTTCGTTTCTCTCGTGTGCGGTGGTGTGGCCAGGGCGGAAATGGGGTCGGGCGGTGTGTCGCTTGCAGGTGTCTTTCTGCGGTGCGGTGGTTGTCGTCTCGACAAACGGCGTGACGCCCGGCGGATGAACGCTTCTGTGTAGCCATTCCTTCGTAGCTCGGCGACAATCCTCTTTTCTTCTTTCTTCCTCTCACCTTCCGACGTGCAGATTACTCGTGCACGTGAGAGGAGGGCCGAAACCACTGAAGCTTTGTGGGCAGTTGGATGACAGGACGAAAAATGCAAATACCTGCCGGTGTGAGTTGGCTTTCTATACACCGAAAAGGTCATGCGCTCGCCCTGTCGTCTGACTAAAACATCGATAAACGGAAGCGCCCCGTCTCGCTCTCGTTCCACCGTGAACTGTATCGCTTGGTCGATGGAGTTTAGATGTTCGAGGAAGCTGTCTACTGCTGCCTTCTTTATTATGCAAAAACAGTCATCCACGTACCTCACAAATACTTTCGGCCTGTCAATAAAGGAGCCCAGTGCCGTCTCTTCTATGTGTTCCATTGTGAGGTTCGCAGCCGTAACTGAGATCGCCGCTCCCATCGCGGTCCCGCTGGCTTGTCTGTAGAAGCTCCCGTTGACGCTGAAATACGTCCCCTTGAGGCAGTATTCCAGTAGACGACACAGTTCGTCGACGCCCAGACAGGTTCTTTCATCCAAGAGCTCGTCTTGGTTCAACGCTGCTCGTGCGCTAGATACCGCTAGTGCTACGGGCACACTGGTGAACAGGGACACGACGTCGAACGAGACGAAGCACTCATCGCTGCTCACGGTCACATCTCTCATGCGCTCCACGAAGTGGCTGGCGTCGCGTATGTGGGTTGGTGTTTGCCCCACGAGCGGCGCGAGAGTCCGGTGGAGATACTTGGACAGCGCCCGGAGTGGAGATGTTGTAAAATCCACGATAGGACGGAGCGGAACTGTGGGCTTGTGGGTCTTGGGAAGCCCGTAAAATCCTGGTGCAGAGCCGTTCCGGCAGATGAGCTGGAGGTATATGTTTCTCGCCTTCGGGTGCGCTTTAAAGATATCCGCCAGGAGCTTGTTCATTTCCCTTTGGACACTTGGTGTGGGGTCCTTCGTCAGCTCTTCGTAGGCCGGACTGTCCAGCAGGTCTCGCACTTTGTATTCGACTACAGCCAGGGCTGTGGGCTGTCGCCTCCACCGCCTGCTAATCTTCACCGCGAATGCATCTCTTGATCCTGTCGGCCAGGCGTGTTTCTATTGGAAGTCGCTGTATTGTTCGCTTATGCGTGTCTTTCTCTTCCTCTTTCATCGCTCTTGTACACGCATTTCATTCTTCGAAGCGAAAAGTAAGCACATGGACAAATAGATGGAGACGGCGAGTTGGTTGCAAGAAAAGGATAAAAGAAGAAGCAACAGATAAAAGAGTGGCATGTTGTTCTCTGCATGTGGCTTCATACTTGCAGCGGACTACGCATCGTTTGCGATGGCTCCTCGTGAAAGTTCCAGAATGGCGATGACGTTTGGTGAAGCAAATTGAGAAAGCAGGCGAATAGGAGATAAAAGTGCCTTGCTTTATTTATGTTTTATTTTGCGAGTAAAGCCGGCAGAGAGATCGTTGCCGGTGCAAGAAGCAATGCGAAGCAATGAAATAAGACTTGCGAAAGCGTCAGGCATTGAAGTGCCGGGGGCGAGCGAGATGCGTGAGGCGCGCACCTCATGCAGAATTTTTTGCGCTGCTGTGGCTTTTGATGAAACTGCTTGGTAGGCATTATTGCTGCCTGGTGGCTCAACGCAAAACTGACCAGTTTGTGTAGTGCTGCTTCGATTAGGAGGAACGAAGAGAGAGGCTACGTGTGCAAAATTGCGTGGTCAAAACGCTTGTGTTGTTGTTCTCTGCTCCAGTCTGTGTTACGTAGCGCGTCCCACTTCTTCCATATTGAATCACAAATACGCAGTTAGGCTTAAACAAGTGACATTGATGAGGCTACCGCAAAAAGCCAAATGATGGCGTGCGGCATCGCCAGGTTATATTACAACGTGACTTGTAAGTAGCCACTTCGTGTCAAAGAATAAAGAGTGCATAAAAAGAAAGCCCTATAATCTAGCCTCGCTTACACGGATGCGCCAGGTTGTACCACCTAAAGCAGGCAGTAACGTAGTAGAAAGCGAGTCACGTTAATACTCCTTGTTTTGAGAATAATTATACTTTATAGGACTTTCCCACGCTACATCGGAGCATGAAGTGATTTGGATAAGTTTATGCCATAGTTTCTGGCTACAACATTCATGTTTCCTTTTTTCTCTTTCTTTTTTGTTCTTTGAACAACTTCCTTATCAGCTTCGCTCTATGCGCACGGTGTTTTTTATACTATTGTTTCTTGCATTGTACACCGAGAAATTAAAAACTTTGGTGTAAAATAAGGTTGCATTTGGCCTTTTTTAATTCTGAGACGATATCTTCAAATCTGAACGAATGTTTTTTTTAAAGCTCAGCACAAATGTACTTTACAAAACTCAAAGTATAATCAAATTAATACATTTCTGGTGTACAATATACGGCTTTAATATCTCATACGTTGGTGTGTCGTGAATAACCATACAGAGCCTTTATAATACAGAACTTATATAAACCACTAGTGTAATTAACAAACAACAATTTCAGTTTTCCTGATTGACAAGTTTCATTTTAGTGTTCTCACAGGTTGATAATTTTGAATAACGGAGCGATACAAGCCAGCATTGCTACAAAAGTCCGAAGGTAGCTGGTTCGCTGCCTACCTGCGGCAAACTATCTTTTCGTCCATTTTACTTTTATGCATCTTCATAATTACTAAACTACATGTACATTACCAAAATTGATGTGCACCATACTATTTGTGTCTTCATTTTCCGTTTCTTTTCTTAGGTGTCTAAAAAAAACATACCCTTGAACTTTTATCCGTCTCTCGTTCAATAAGACATTGTTTGACTATTGTTTCAGAGCAAGATTTACCACAAATAGTTATTTTGATGCGTTGCGTTATGAGCGTTTCGTAACAAAGCACCTCAAAGATTGGCTCTTCAAGATTGTTTATTTGTTTTATCAATTATCATCAATTATTCTAGTCTGTCATTATCAGGCCGATATGATGATAATCTTTCTTGCCAAATAACTCTAATGCTTGCCTGTGGTGATCCGATAACTATTGTTCTAATGGTACGGAGTCCCCAGGACTGCTATTTATCTCAGAAAAGGAATACACACCCATTTCACGCAAGTATTGAGATCAACCGCAGGGACTTGTGGTAAACCTACTGCGCTGATGCCCGTTTTTCGGCATGCAATACCAAGAGAAGGCGAACATTTCACAAAAGATACGCGGCGCGCCTGCCACGTATCAGCGTAGCAGAGAGCCAGAAACATGCCCTCGAAAGTAACAATAAAAACAAAGACCATGCCTAGAAAGTCGACGACCCCGCAAAATAGCTATACTGGTGAGGAAGGCTTCGGATGGACATTTGTTTTTTTCACCGTCGTGGGTAAAATAAGAACAAACGGGTCGTGAGCCGAAGCGCGACAGGAGTCACCCTTGAATTTGCGAGAAAAAGGGAGACGGAGAGAAAAGAGGGCGTGAGAACAAGGCTAGAAAGAGGCGACGTCGAAGTGATCACGTAACCAAAGGGGCACACTGCGTGGCGCACCATGAATACAATATTCGTTCATTGAAATTTTTATGCGAAGGTTCATGGCTGTGCCAAGCAAGGGAAAGGCTATTCATTGCAGGAAAAATAAACCTTGCACAAACCGGAGGCGAAAGAATGCCTTGACTGCAAAAAAGCAACGAGAAATATTGTACATGCCGCGAAGAACTGCAGTGAGTTAGAGAAAGTGCAAAGGGGACGCGTTTCATTTTTAATGTGAGCGGTGTTGCCAACGACATGTGCACGTTGCATCACAGCCATTCGCCGCAGCGAACGAAGTTTTGTAACGAATGCATGCATCTTCTTGGCAAACAAAGAAGCTGGAAAAATGAGAACCTACACGTTCGTATAAATCTAATTTTCCCACTGGCGAGCTTTCCTCGCACTGTCATCTGAGCAAAAGAAGATAAGCCAGTCATTTTGCGCTAGACTATGCACAAAGCGCTTGACAAGCCGGGTAATGGCTTGACACTTTCTTGCTTCGGGGGACGTTTGTCGGAAAAAAATCATTAGGGGGGTCACTTAGAAACAAAAGGAAATAAATGCTTGCGAAACGTGTACAAAGAGCTAGAAAAAGAGCTCGGTTATATACAGTCTTGGGGCAGTTACTGGTTACTAGTAACTATCTACATTGCTCTGAGAGTCTGTACAATTACTTTCAAGTTAGCAGAAATCGTAACGGTAATACGTCACCTTTATATGAAGTAACTGTAACGGAAAATATTGTTACGCTTACTGCCATTTTCATCCAAGTGCAAAACGGATTGTCGATGTCAAATGCTTTGGAATTTCTCGAACCATGTATTTTACGCTATCCTCTCCACGTGGCCACGTAGTTTGGGTTATGGGGTCGCTGAGAAAAATATTATCTCTTAAGAAGGGTGAGTTGAGACGTTGCAAGTTTACATGCGAATTACGTTGTGCAAATCAATCATGTTGTCATTGAAAAGCTTCCTAAGTTAACGACCGTTAGTGCTTTTTTTTTCCAGCACGTATATCACTTCTGTCGCTTGAGGTTCTAGCCCAGTTCTTGGTGTACCTGTGCAGCATTTTATAGGGCGCCAAGTTTACAGTATATTAACGTGATAGCATGGAAAGGTTCGTTTCGCAGAAATTGTGATGTTAGTGGCGTCACTGTTGGTGTCATTAGCTGTGAGTAAAAAAAAATTGAGCAAGATGCAAGTAAAGTAAATAATAAGCAAACTGCTGCCCAAAAAAGATTGAAACTGAGGCCACCTGCACGGCAGACAGGTTTTCTGCTGAAGCCACAAAATTGATCGAATCTGAATCGAAAAAAAACTAAAACAAAACAAAGAACAAGATGACTTTCGAGTAGCGGAAGAATCTATTATTCTTAAGGCACGCAGTATTGCGCAGCCGAAGCGTAGAATCACGCCAGGGGTCAGAAGATGTGGATTTCGCAACGAGTGGGTGTTTTAAACACCCACTTTTTACAACGCGCTGAAACATAGCTTTGCTTCATATACGGACGATTATTGGGCCATTCAATAATTCATTCGCAAAACGAAGAACTGTACCTGCAGTAGACATTTCAGGACAGTTTGAGCATAACATTCGCCATTTCGGAGTCATTCGTTTCCCTACAGCAGCGCTTAAGCATGCGCTGAGAAATGAAGCCAGGCAAGGCATGGAGGAAGCTCAGCACACGGGGACCGATTATGCTATCGCGGAGCCCAGTTATGCTCTAGAAGGTGAAGCTGAAGTGTACTCAATTGTGTTTGACAGGTGGCTAGAAAGAAGGAGGGTTAGAAACAGTTGACAGCCCTTGAAATGGCGTGAACTAGCGAAGCTTTAAAAAAATCTCGTTAGAACGTATTTCAAAAGGTTAACAAATTAACATTGATCCTCCTATGCAGGTGGCATTCTCAGTATACACTGAAAAAAAAACGATAGAAAGAATAAATAGAAAATAAATGGTGGTCAACCTGTCGACTAGTTAGACAAAAATGTCAGCTAAGGAGTCGCAGTTGTTAGAAGACGATGCGTAGCTGCGAATCAACCACGGTTCCAGTAGTTCTATTCCGTCTCACCACCAAGCACGAGTCACTATATAGCACGAGCAAAGATCGAGTGAGAGTCAGCATCACCTTATTGTTTAGGTCAAAACTATTCTTCACTGAACGTGCTGCATGGGTTTCTTAAGCAATCCTACTTTCCTGCCCCGTTTGACTAGTGGCGAATCCTGCATAGTACTGTAGATGACTGATGACTCCCCTCTGATTGTCCTCAGGTGTGAGGTATTTGCGTGTCCCAAACGCGTGTATAAAAAAACGGTTTATATGTCCAGCGGACTCAAAGCTCTTCGAGAAGAGGGTTTGATGTTCAGTTGCCTTCCCCCGTGACGCACTTATTTTTTCTCTTCGCCAGCATTTCTTGGTATCATTCAACGTCCTACAATAATGCCATTGTTCCAATGCATCTATACCAACGTTATGCGTTTCTTACTATTACGTTCATTATTTGGGGAAAATGAGGCTTGAAAAACAATTGCTTGTGTTCACGTTTTCTCCGCGTGTAGGAAGGAACCCAGTGAAATTTCTCTTGCTTGCGTGCCTTCGTGCGTTTGTATTAAGCAATATCTGTCGCTTGGTTTGTGATCATGTAGCTTATTATACAGCAACAGAAAAGCAATGACCTTACTTTTTCGCACTAAGTGTAACTGTAAGATGTCACTTTTTGAAACTCTGCAACTGTAACAGAGTTAGTTGTTAGCTTAGGTAACTGCAAGTATAACACTGTTACTTTTTATTCGTAACATGCCCATAACTGGTTGTATTATCGAGACATCGCTGGTATTGCGAACGTAGGAGCTGCGCGATGACATCGGTATAGCACGAAGAAGAAAATGACGCATACACAATTATCGATTCCTCCCAGTTGGGACTGCTTGGTTGCCGCTATTGAAAAGAAGCTACAGAGGCAACTCCACGACCATGGATGCTTTTATCGGGCCCAGTGTAGCACATCTAGCAAAAATCACGTGTGTGGTGTGAATGGACACGAAACAGCTCAAACTAACATGTCTACGCTGAAGGGTGACGCACATAAAAGGAAAGTATGTACGACAAAATTATTATGTAGATGTATGAAGCATGTAATGTATTTGGCTTGTGCGGTCGGTCACCTTCTAGTGACCTTGGAGCCAAGCCATCGTCATTATCCAGCTTCTCAAACAAAACAATCCGGGTACCTTTGCGCGAACGAACCGATACATTTTGGTAACCACCAATAAGTTAAAAAAATCAATATTTAGTTGCCAACTTTCCTACAAAACCGAACAATACATACCCTAGTTTTGGCCCAAACAAATTACAAAAGACATTGCTGCCGAGATCGTCTCAGTGTTCCCTCCCACTATCACTGAAAGTCTCCCAGTTCGTTGGAGTTTTATATTTCTAGTAGGAACATTTCCGATTCAGATGTAGTGCACCATAATCTTGCTTTTTAAATGCCAGATACAGAGAAAGAGAGAGAGAGAAAGAGAGAGGATCATCTAGGCCAATAAGCCATTATTATTCCTGAAACTACTGATCAGGTAAGTAATAGGTGCGCTATCATTATTCTCCAAACGCGTCAAATACTGATTAACCAGGCTCCTTCGTTTGTTCGTTGGTTTGTTTTGCTTTATAGCAGCTGTTTCTGATGGTTACAGCAACTTTGACAAGGAAATTTATGCGTACATCAGTGGCTCATCAGCATCCATTAACATCCGTCAACATCCTTTAACACCTTTATTCTGCGCATCAGTATTGAAATCGCATGGAGAACCATCGGTTTTACTTTAAAGAAAATAGCAAAGCACTCCGGTATCAGAAATTTAACTACTAGCACATAAAAAGTGTTACCAATGCATGCAGGATGGCAGAATGAAATCCGTGTTTACTAAATGTCTGGCAAAAGTATTACTGCCATGAATTGGCACGTTGAGAGAAGGTGTATAATAGCTTTTTTTTTACTTCTTGCTTAGTAATTCTCGGCACAAGTATGCACCATGCGAAAAAAAAAGGCGCATGAGCATCAGATAGTCATAATTTAAAACCACCGCACTGCATTATCTGAAAAAGCTGTGCCATCCACCAGGATGAAGGCGACGCGAACACCTCGCGTCCTTTACTTTCCTAATGGAAGTGGATGCAGAGAAAAATAAAGTGAGATAGCTTAATAGAGAGGAAGAGACGAAATGAGGGTGCGGAGTAAGTACGCAACATGTCCCGTCACGCGCAAATGGTCAAAAAAAAAAAAAACCTTTGCCACCACCTCTTTACAACCGCCATTGAGTACGAAGGGGCCTCTGGCGGATCATCTTTCTTGTCGGATATTACGTGGTCGGCCACGCATGCGCCGAAGCCAGCACCGCCGCCATTGTGAACCCACTGCGAGCCTATAAAGGCAGAAATAAAGCCAGAGCAAAAGATATATCCCCCTTTTAGAGTACAGTCGCGTGAATCAATGGGTATATGGTGGAGACTGTCCAAGCAACGGTGCCCGAAGAATATTCTTCCGGGCCGAAACACAGGGCCTTTACGGACTGTTGCCTCCGCTTTAATTCGTAGTCGCCGTCGTTACCGCCCTGGCCATTGTTGTCCGATGCTTGCATTATACGTATTTTGTTTCTTTTTTATGCTAATTTCCTACTTCAATCTTCTCTATTACCAGAGAGCCTGTAGTTTTTCTTTCCTACTTTCTACAAATTGTTTTCGTTGTTACCCAGGTGGGCGTGCTTTCATGTGCATCACTGCGAAAACGAAGGAGCCACCAGTGTTTCCTTGTGATGTGCTTGCTTCCTCTGTATTTCGCTTCGTTCTTCCTTTTTCTATCATTATTTTTTTGTTTCGCTATTCTGAAGTTTCTCCTTTACGACGTCCGTCTGAACTCTAACCATTCTACTTCCCGTCCTTCTCTTACTGTTGTCTTCCAACAGGTTTTTTTCTTTTCTTTCTACACTTCGTCTTCACCAAACTCTATCCTGGGGGAAAAGATCACGCTAGATTAAACAAAGCAAAATGTGAGAGAGAAAGAAAGAGAGAAGACGGAGGTCCCAGAAACAGGCAGAAACATGAAGGTGCCTCTAAATTAAAATAGGTGCCTTCACCCAAGCGTTCGAGCATGAACACATCTGAATCTATTCTTTAGTCTGTTTTCTGCCTCTATATAGTTTCTATCGCTCGCGCATTTCTCTTGCTCAATCATTTCAAACTGTTTGTATTTCTTCACGTCAGAACGTTCGAGGGTGTTGTTTGTCGTCTCTTGTGTCTTCCACCTCCGTAACTATATCAATGTTTTGCCCACTCCGTTAAGTAAAGTCTTCTTCTTGGTCCGTTCGGTGTTCGCCTTCAATTCCCATTGCATTCTCATGCTCAGTTGCATCCAGAAATTCCTGAACGCCGCATTTACACGTGTGTGTCTGTACATCGGTTCTTAGCGCGCACGTAAGGAGCCTACCAGACAGGAAGGCGCGAGTGGCGTTGGTAACCTGGATTCGCTGCTTCCTCATTCGAAAATGAAAAACAATTCATCTGTGCTCAAACTAGCCATTTAATTTTTTTTTCATGTCTTTAAACCTTTATCTTTATCTTTAACTGAATTGAACGCTTCGACATAATCTTTCTGAACGCGTAATGTATGGTCTATTTTGCGTATACTTAGCCCCGCCGCGGTGGTCTAGTGGCTAAGGTACTCGGCTGCTGACCCGCAGGGTGCGGGTTCGAATCCCGGCTGCGGCGGCTGCATTTCCGATGGAGGCGGAAATGTTGTAGGCCCGTGTGCTCAGATTTGGGTGCACGTTAAAGAACCCCAGGTGGTCTAAATTTCCGGAGCCCTCCACTACGGCGTCTCTCATAATCATATAGTGGTTTTGGGACGTTAAACCCCACATATCAATCAATCATTTGCGTATACTTACCACCATGTATTCTTTAGAAAATAAAGCTATCTCATTGAAATATCCTCGGAGCTTGTTTGTCGGGCAGTCTCCACCGACCCAGGCTTACGAAAATGCTGTACTAAGCAAAAGTGAGATTTCGCGAGTCTTACTTTTGCTTCAATGCATCGCCGACTCTGAGACGAGAGTGCACGCACATATGTTCGTTTCCGTTTTTGTCTACGTGATGCCAAACGTTCGACGAATGTATAAAAACGTTCTACTTTTTTTCAGTAACTTTTGAAGCAGTCATAATACAACAGATTTCATTATTTCTATAAACACCATATTCGATCACAATCTCAGATTAAAATTCGGCAGATTCCATGTACCATAGAAATGGATGTTATGTGAAGCATGCGGAGGGAAGATGTCACGTAAATATTACTGAGCGATACGTTACAAAATGAGCTAAGGATATGCGAAAATTCTGTACGCACTGACATATAATGAACAGTCACACATGTTTTATAAAATCAGCTTGTGGGATCGAATTCTAGTCGGCGCGGCCGCTTCTGTTTTCATACGGGTAAAAATAACTGAGGCGCATACATATATTTAGGTGAACGTTAAAGAACCCCAGGTTATCGAAATTTCTGAAGCTTTCCACTACGGCGTCCTTTGTAATCATATTTTAGTTTTGGAACCTTAAGCTATTATTACTAGAAATACGAGTATACTCAAGGACACACACGAAAAACAAGAGTATTTTTTAAGGGTGTGTGTCCTGCGTGTTGGCCAAAATTTATTGTACAGATTTATTTTTGCCTTCAACAGACTCCTCGCAATTTTTGTCGTGTTCTTTTTTTTGTGCCAACGGTGCATGAAGAGTAGCACGCGAAATCAAACTAGCCCCATCTTCAGGCTAAACTTTCTTCACTTTTCTCTCTTTTGAGCCTCCACAGGCTCAGTTAATGGTCTGATATTGTTTGTCGACGTTTACGCAGGAAGCGATCAACGGCGTCCTTGCAGTTGCCGTCAGCCCACATGAATATATTAGCCATATCGATGTGGCAGCTGTGCGAGTTAGTAAAATGTTAACTAGAGCCATACATAGTATAGCAGTGTGGCTTGACGTTGCAACATATTAGCTAGTAAATCTGCTACGATAAGTGATCGAGGCCGCATATACAATGGCTAGAGTAATGCAGAGTTTAAACGCACTGCTTTGCGTGATATGGCGGACAGTAACACAGTCAAGAACTTTAGTGAAAGGTCCTGAGGAGCTTAAGCCACCGGAGGGTCCACAACCGAAATCCTAGCAGTCGCTACCGTGTAGGCGACGTCCGAGTAGGGTCGGGAACGGAGAGGCGTTCCGCAAGTTCTTTGGCCCTCTGGTCTGATTTTAATTGGTGGTGGAACTCAGAGCTCCTGGGTGCTTCTTCTCAGTTGGACTCATTGGTGAGAGGTTTTTGAGGTAACAGGAAACATTGCTGAGAAGTTCCAAGTTCTCTTACAGCGTCTGCTTTTGATAAAGGTTGCTATGTATTGTACCTTGTTTCGCCAATAAAATATAGTCCTTACGTAATGTCACATTTGAAAATTGACAGAGTATCGCAACATTGTTTCTGGAATAAACGTCTAGAATTTTGTGACAACTGGTAAAATATAGTTATCGAGTAACTCACTTTACTGCTGGTACCGCGCCCTAGGGAATAAGACAGTGGGTGGGGCTCAGTAGAAAAAAATTGTTATTCACGACAATGCGCTCTTTGTGGCAATGAAAAGAAAATAGTACGTGAATCGCGAAGTTATTGCAACACTTATCATTGCTTCGCTTCTTTCTTGTTATTCGCTTCAACTTACTAGCAAGCAAGACCCATCAACCCTAATTAATTGACGCATCTAAGCCCTTGCAGAAGAAACGAATATCGTGCAAAGCTTTCGTGTGAGCACGTATGGCCTGCAGGTCAGTCTCGTTTCCCGCCATAGCACTCTCGCGAAAAGAAAAAAAAAGAGACATATAGTCCCAGAATCATGAAACACAGATAACATTGACAATTAAACGACGGGACTCTCGCTTTATTGACTAGTTAATCCGTCATTATTCGCACGTATCATCGGTACAAGATTTCTGTGCAAGCAAAATTAATCAAACACACGAACGAGCAAACAACCAAGCGAGAGAGCATAACCTGCAAGAAAAGAAAAAGGCTTGGGGCGCATTTTCAAGATTACCGTTGCATTCTCCACACCTTATTTGGTTGAGAGAACGCTCGCGTCCTTTCGAACAGGCGCGTGCGCTCCTTATGTGCGTGCTGCGTCTGAATTGCGAGGGAGTTCTTCGGTTCTGGAAAGAGACGTGAAGTTGTTCGAGGAAAGGCTTTCGAGAAAATCTTTTTAATTTTTTTCGCGTACACTCGCTATTCTAGATAACAAAGGTGCGCAGCAGTCAGCGTTTCTGAAGACAAACACGGCTTTCGTTTACGCTTCCCTCCCCCTTGAGATGAAAAGTAAATAGAAGCTTTATTAATTAATGAGAAGCAAGAATGATGGAGAGCGACGACAGCAACACAGTAACGACGTTTGCGCTGAGGACTAGCATGCACGGTCGGTAACAAGGTAAGTGGATGGGAGAGGAGGAAACAAGCAGGGGTCTCGAGTTCGAAGAAAGCCGTACAACATTTTATCTTTCAACGTTTATTTCTTTGAATATTTGTTTTTGGAAGAGGATGAAAGTGAAGACAGTTTCTCAGAAAGAGCAAAGATGGCGACCACCGCTACACCACCGTCGCGTTTCGGATTACGGCTATTAACTTAGCTCCACAAGCTCATGCATGGTTTACGTTTTCCTCCCTAAAGCCTGAAGAAGATAACAAACAAACAAACAAACAAACAAACAAAAACACTCTTCACAATGTTAGTTTGGTATATTTCTGCATTTTCTTATTTTAAGATTGATCTCACTTTTTGTCTTCCTTGTACGGTGTTAGGATAAAAGCCCAACACAATTTTTTTTGCTTTTTTGTACGCCCTGTGCGAAGTTTTCGGTATCTTCGAGCGGTTCTCAGCACGTCTTCGCTCACCTCGTCTTTCTCTCGTGTTTCCGCGCATCGATGCATTCTCACTTTTCTTACCGGCCTTCACTGTGCGCTTTGTTTATCCAGCGTCAACACGTGCACGAACGATGTTAAAAGGCTGTTTATTATGTCCGCGAAAGAAACGAGAAAGAATGAGTTGCAAGTTAAGCCGAAGAAAAACTGTATAAGCTAACAGGTGACAAAGTCCTTTGGTGGCGGTTGCCGGAGCTAAATGCTGCGGCCATTTGTATCGCTCTTCTTCCGTCTTTGATACAGCGGACTATGTTCCTTCGGGTTTGCATTGCAGGCATTCTGCATAGCGCTTTCATTCCTGAATTCTTTTTGTCATTTTGTACGTTGTTTTGCAATGCAGAATTTCATGTCGCCTAGATGGCGGAACCATCTTCTCCTTCTTACTAAACCATTTTCTGTAATTAGCAGCTTCGTTCAGCATGTCCAACCAATCATTTGTAAGTGGAGGAGGGCGGGGCGAAAACGCAAACGTGACGGTGCGAACTGGCCATTTACATCGCGACTAATGAGCTTCTAAACTCCACTCCTCGTAAAGCAATTTCGAGTTTGCTGCCGTTCACGAAGATTATCGCGAAGGGCTTGTTTCGCGACATTAAAAGAGAGGAGAGGCGGAAGGAACGTGAAAGAAGAAAAGGACAAAACAGCGACAGCAGAAATGTGTCCATACACTGCGACAGAAGCCGAAGCTATACGAACTCAGCGATGGTTGTCGTTGTGCCTCGACTGAGGCGGGTCGTCATTTGTTTTAATTTAACCTCTCTTCCTCTCGTCCTCATCCTGTTCTTTTTTTATTCATCCTTTTCAGTCTCCTCCCATTCTCGCATTCACAAGCTGCGAGAGGCTATAAAACGAAGAGGAAGAATGTGCCAGGAATAAAGGAACCTGTATGGGAGAGAGATTGTTGCAGCTGACTGGAGAACGTGTCAGAAACAAAGATCGCTGCCATGAATCTAGAGTGGTGGCGTCCAAACCGGCTTGAACAAACTGCCACAGGCAAAATCTTGTTTAGAGAATGAATTTTAATGTCTCCCTTGGCTTACGCAAGAAGGATGACACAGCTTTTGGTGGACTTCAAAACATGCACTGATACTCGAAGCGGAAGTAACGCTTCCCCTAAGACTTCCGCTGAGCAATCTCTTAAGACAGTTTTCTTTAGTTTGTAAGTGTTGTTTATCAGAGGATGCGCAAACCTTATACATCGCCATAGCTTTTCGTTCTTGGTTATGCGACAGTGCCAATTCAACGGCCACGACAGTATTCATGGGAAGGTCTTGTTCAATTTGAATTATCCGTGTTATTTTTTCACAATGCTAGCAGGTCTTTAAAAGCGAGTTCCTAACTATAACATTACGTCTTAATGCGAAAAATGAAAACACACTTAGACACACATAAACGGGGACAAGTTTGAAATAAAACTAGCAAAACCAGCCAACCAGCCATCACTAAATTCATTGCTTGTAAATATATATATATATATATATATATATATATATATATATATATATATATATATACACGTCGAGATCTGAACAGCACGTGATATGAACCGTATGTGGACGTACACGGACAGTTGCTTTCGTTCTCTGTGTTGACAGTGGTTCTTCCTCTTTTTTACTTTCTTTTTTTTCTTTTTCGTCTTTTTTTTCTTTCCCCTTTTTAGTTTTTTCTTTCCTTTTTTAGTTCCCTCTCACTCTCGCAAACATCTTTCAAGGCGAGAGGGACGCGGCAGCAGCGAAGTTTGGAAGCTCATGTTAGTATAACTCATCCCCTGATGAAGGAAGGACCCCTCCAGAAACTGTTGGGAAAAAAATATATTTATCCTTGTTGACAACGCTCCCGTTGTGCCATATCCCATACCTTCATATATATGTATAAATATATATAAGAAAGAGAGAGAGAGAAGCCTCGCGATAGTTTTATTCACTATAAGTGTGGCTGAGTATAGACTTGACGTGCAGTGGAAGGCTGTTGCCTCTTTTGTGGCTATGCCAATAGGGCTGCTCGATGCCTTAAATAGGCGCGGTTCACTGGCCGTGGAGATAGGCAAGCAGCGCTTTCTCCGGAGGGAGCACGCCTTCCATCGGATATCCTTTCTTGTGCGAGGCGCGAACGAATATCCACTGCGTGAAACAATGAGCAATATTATACCGAAAAAAGGCAAGATACGAGATTAAGTAAACAGTGAGCAACCGATGACAGCAGTGAAATCCCTCCACACTCACTGCTTATTTTAGCAAGATTAGAAACCTCGGAAGGCGCATGCAAATGAGTCGTCATTATGTGCATAATTATTCCTCTGTTAACAATTCTTGCGGTAAGCTCATCTCTACTTGTAGTTGTCACCTTTCACGAGGACCCCCTTGTCGCCGCAGCTATTTTTGTCAATCTTATTTTTTTTCTTTATCAAAGCGCTTTCACTAATAAAACTCATACCGCTCACGACAGTGCCGCACTGTGCCGTTCCCACAGGACGGTACTATGCTGCTCGGTCATGCATGCCACTCGATGTATTCAGGGCCCCGAGCGCGTACATTACTCGAATGAAAACTCTGAGCCGACTCGTTTCGGTGAAGCCATTGCGCAGAGGCTGTGCGTTGTTTTCAGGTGAGTCTCTATTGGCTAATCACGCGACCCTACACGTCGAACGCTCAAGGCCATGAATAAATAAACAAAAGCAGTCTTCGACGTAACGCTACCTCCACTTAATGCTCACCATAAGCAGAGTGATGTTTTTAGATATGTACGCAATTCACTGATGCAATTCAACTTCTATTTTCTATCGTGTCTCTTACAAGGCCAGTAAACGACCACACTAAACGATGTAGATACGAAATAGGAAAAAGAATAGGGGGGCCGTGGCGGAGGAGTGGGGGTCGGAGATATTCTTTGTTTTTTTTTTTTTGGAGGGGGGGGAAGCTTTAGTGCTTGAACAGATGGAAAGAAGATTCTATACCAGGTGTCACAAAGCTGGAGCTCCCCGCGTTTCGCAGAGTTTAAAAGGCTGAGGAAGTATTAAACACACCTAGAAAGTGAGTTCTAGGCACGACGGCATTAGGTTCGCTTAATATCTTGGGGTTGCGGAAAGTTTTCGGTAGGCGTCGCAATATGCTGAAAAGCGACGGAACGCTTACTTTGCGCTTTTGTATAGCAGGCGAGCGCGAACAGAAAGATGGCGACAAAAACAGTGTAGCATCATGCGGGCGATCAAAAATAGAAGGAAAAGAGAGGAATGGAGAAAGGAGAAAAGTCTCGTGCCTCAGTTGCCGCCCATTGTGCAGATAACAATTCCTTTCAATCTGCTAGCGGCACTATACCAACCCCTTTTGGGCCTCACTCAGAACCCTGGGTCTCGCGCCTTTAAGGCTATCTTTCTCGTCGCCTGGCATAGCCTTCAGTCACTGGCGCGATAAAAAAACCCAACGCGCGAGATAGACAAAGACTTCCTAGAAAGAGCTAGAAACAAAAATTGAAAAACAGAAGCATTGTGAGGGCAACAAAAGCAAGTAGAGACTGAGAAAAATAACGAATGAAATAATGATAAAAATAATAATGGCCGCACCTCAGATTTTTTTACCGCCGTAATAAATCGGCCGAGACCGACGACAAAAGCCTGTTCGACGTCGATAATTTTGGCTTAAGGTGGTGCCGCACCCTTTGCTTCCCCGCGGGGGATTCTGTGTCACTTCCTTCGTTCTCTTATTCCTTTCGAAGCGAATGAGGCGAGAAGTTTGGAAGGAGAAGAAGAACGATGTGCTTCAAATGGCCTCACTTTCCCCCATTGACACCCTCCTCACCACTTAGTTTCACTTTCCGTTCAACATACCTTATTTATTCATATCTTTTTTTTTTCTCGCGTAACACGCTTCTTTGCTTCGGCGGGATTTGCGCTTTTGTAACGAGCTCGCTCTTCATTACTCTTCATCTTTTCTTGTGCAAGAAGAAGGGAATATTAGATACGACGGCCTCACCATTCCTCACCCTCACATATATATGGTGTAATGCTGTAAAACAGCTAGCCGACCGATGCCATGCTGTTTTTTCCAGCCGATAAAACAGATGAACTGTCAGCCCTGCTTGCTTACAAGCAAGCGGAACCCACACCTTTAGCTTTTTTTCGGCATCGTCCACCCATCGCATCTCGTGGAGGTGCGATGGCTGGACCCATACATTTTAATTCCAGGCCATCGTTTCGACAGTTATCCCCTACGAACCGACACGGTTGCTATTTCATTATCTCGACGCTATACAGCAAAAACGTTTACACGCGATCTGGAGAGGATACGCATTATCAACGCAGACATTCTTGTGTATATCTCATTTCTGTTTGATATTAATCATGTGTGTGGATTCTATATGCGCCCGTGATGAAAAAGCATAAAAAGGAAACTCTATATGGTCCTATAGCTTTCGTCTTTTTTGACATGCTTTCTGTGCAGCAGCTGTCGAAACGCTCCACAACGCATGTTTGCCAAGCTGAGAGCCTGATAAAAGAATTCTTACGACGTTTTTTGCGTGCGGGTCATTATTCATTTTTGGCTAACCGATGTAATGATGCCCGCCCCGCCGCGGTGGTCTAGTGGCTAAGGTGCTCGGCTGCTGAACCGCAGTTCGCGGGATCCAATCCCGGCTGCGGCGGCTGCATTTCCGATGGAGGTGGAAATGCTGTAGGCCCGTGTGCTCAGATTTGGGCGCACGTTAAAGAACCCCAGGTGGTGCGAAATTTCCGGAGCCCTCCACTACGGCGTCTCTCATAATCATATGGTGGCTTCGGGAAGAGAAACCCCACATATCAATCAATCATTTAATGGTGGTAAGAGAGAGAGAGAGAGAGAGAAAAGGGTGCGTGTGCGTCTGTAGCGTAAATTCGGGAACCCTAAGCTTCGCATTTAGAAGTTGAACAGGATTGCGATATTACGTTCCTGTGCGTACTTCAAACCCTTCGTCCATATTTTTTATTGTGCGATGTTACTCGATAAGTTTAAATTGTGGATTCACTACAGTCAATGATGTTGAATGTGGCTTGTGTCAGTGATTCTTTCCCATATGGCAGGATTCCTTGTAATGGGTAGCATAGTTAAAAGCACAAAGAGGAGGAAGAAAGTTTAAGCGGAAAGACAGGGAGGTTAGCCAGTTTTTAGACTGGCTGGCTACCCTGTGCTGGGAAAGGGGTGAGGGAATGAAAGATGTTAAGAAGAAATGTTGCGAAGAGAGAGAGAAATTACAAAAAAATTTGACAGAGGAAAGGCAACATCAAAGAGTATATGACACTTAAGTCTGTCTCTGAGGCCAGTTGTCCGCAAAAAGCGCAGCAAAGCTTTCAAAGCCTTCTGGGCTGAGGATGGGCTCGGCCAATGACCCAGAATCCTTTGTTCCAACAAAGGCCGATCGTCTAGTCTATCCAGAGCTGCAGCGAGTTCTTGTCCCTTGCGCGTTGAAATGGGTGCACTCACACAGAAGGTGCGCGATGGTTTCTTCACAACTGCAGTAAGTGCATGTAGGAGAGCTGTCCATCCCAATAAGATAAGAGTATGCGTTCGTGAAGGCCACTCCAAGCCACAGGCGGCATAGAAGAGTCTCCTCAGCTCGAGATATCCTTGGGGGGAAGACGAAGCTGCAGATCGGGATCGAAGTTATACAGGCACGCGTTTGTGAAGTCTGTTGAGTTCCACTGTACCAGTGTGAGGTCACGCGCAAGCGATCGAAGTCTTGTAGCTGCGTCGGTTCCTTGAGAACGGGATGGCTGTGTATTGGGTACCATCGTTTAAAGCACGAGAAATTGTTGTGCTTAGGAGGTGACGATATTCGTTCTGTAAATAACTCTTTGAGATATTACTGTTATTCTTTGCTGTTGTACTGATGTACCACACTCCTGCGATAGCCATGCATAAGCTATAGTATCTGAAAATAGTAAATAAATAATAATAAATAAATAAATAAATAAAGTACAGGCTTCGAAATCTTTTCGAACTTGCTATGCACTCACTACGGGGTCCTAAGAGAATGAAATGGAATGGAATAACATTATTTTTGTCCTGCAGGGCATGCTTAGCACGCATTGGGCGTTTACCACGAACCGTACCATGAACAAACTAGTTCATGGTATGCTATCCTGCGCTTTATTTCAAAGTTGTGTAAGTTTTGAAATTTCATGTAAGTTTACCAGAGAGAATCAACGATTTAATGTACCTGCCAACTTTTCGAACCGCCAACTTCTTTCAACATTCTACTACTCACAAAATACAAAGTCTATACGATGTTAACTTTCATGATCTTGTTTTTTCGACTGTTTTTATTTCCGCATTGTCTTGACATAGTTTTTCACAATGTACAGATTCTTCTCTTTCCGTCTTTCTTGGATGGTTTCTACATAGTTATGTATATTCCCCTTTATATTTCACTTCCATCACGTGATTTTCGTCTTGTCGTTTCATCTTTCCAATATTGCACTAATTAATTTGTTTCTGTGTATTTTCACCCTTAATATAATTATCTTCTGAAGAGTGTCTGTATTTTATTGTTTATTTCTATTGCTTTACCGTTTTATTTTTGTTTTTATTGTTTACTTGTATTGTCTAATTTTTGCGTGTGCCTGCACTAAGACCTGATGGTTGTTCCAGGGCACGTTAAGTAAATGATAATAATAATAATAATAATAATAATAATAATAATATAATAATAATAATAATAATAATAATAATTTTTCATGTCTACCAGCACCAGTAGGAGTGTAATGCTGTGAGGTTCATTTATCTTAATGTTGGTCACGCGGTGTTCTGCCTAAATTTACCTTCACTGCGCTTTCGACAGTACGGAAAGGAAACCTGCCGCAATGAACTTTAATGAACGTGACTGTCTGTTGCATGCAATGAATATCCATTGCTTCTCTCTTCTTTTCGCCAAGAGCCCCGCCGCGGTGGTCTAGTGGCTAAGGTACTCGGCTGCTGACCCGCAGGGCGCGGGTTCGAATCCCGGCTGCGGCGGCTGCATTTCCGATGGAGGCGGAAATGTTGTAGGCCCGTGTGCTCAGATTTGGGTGCACGTTAAAGAACCCCAGGTGGTCTAAATTTCCGGAGCCCTCCACTACGGCGTCTCTCATAATCATATAGTGGTTTTGGGACGTTAAACCCCACATATCAATCAATCAATCAATCTTTTCGCCAAGAAAACTTCGTTTATGAACTCGCACCGAGAAAATATCTCATTTTGGCTTCGTGCTGGTTTGCGTTTGCGCAAGAATGCTACTTGAGCATGCGCGTGACAGCGAATGCTTCCCGCCTAGGCCAACCCTGCTTTCTTTTCTACTTTTTTGTCCGTATCACACATGCTCCGAAATTGCTTTGTTCTTTAAGAAGTCAGAACTACCATCTCCGTCCTTGTGCCCGGTTTTTAAGAAAAAAAAATGACGCGAAGAGAACAAAACGCGCCACGCAAATCTTGCACCACCGCGATTTTCTCGTGTCATTTTCTTCTTTCCGTATTTATCGTCTCCAGTTTAATCGTGCGCTAGAATTTTTTAGATGAGAATATTTCTTGGTATGTAAATCTGCCCCGACAACGGTCGTGCGCGCGGCGAGCGTACTAGCCATCGTTGCGAAAACGTCGGCAGTTACAGCACCTCCGTCCGGCATTTCTCGCTTGAATAGCGTGGGCCGCCGAGCACGCGCATTTCATGCTCCATGTATTCTACCGCTTTTTTGTCTGTCTTTTATTTTTAAATGCGAAGCATTTTTTTAGCGAACTTCGGCGACTTTGAGCGTATCTATCTAGCCGATTACGTTTATGTGCTCTCGTGGTCACCCCCTTAACGTGGCGTGAACCAAAATTAGCATGGGAGGGTAAGATGGTTTGACGATTATGACGCGCTAATCAAGACATGAATAATGTCACAATCCCGTCACGTACGTCGTCAAACTCTTCCCGCCAGACACTGACACATACCCAGGAGTGAGTATGTGCCACTGGTATGCGGGTATTTGCCGCAGCTAATGGACACTTATTATCTACGCAGGAACGACGAGAACACACATGAGAAATTTTAACGCGCGAGCGTCAATAAATACCCGACATCGGTAGCGGCCACCCGATGAATTCAAAGAATAATGTCAGAGTCCCAGTTGGAATCAAAACCAAGCATTCTGCGTGGCATTGAAGCATTTTACCCACAGAACCACGCCAGGTCTCGGAACTACTTTTCAAATAGACGCCAATCTTCGTGAAACGTCAATAGTGGTTGCAGTGCTGCCTACCCAGTTTTATGAACATGAGATACGTACTTTTTCGATATAGCCCTCAGGTCGGGTTAACGTCAATTATGGTTAGTTGCCACGCACTGAATTTGATTAGTGTAGCAGTGTCCAGGTCCCGCATCCTGCCGTTCATCAGTGCTTCATAGCTCCTGGTGTTGGTAATACGCAAGTTCCAGTTGGCATCGTTGCGCAATCGCAAACAACTGGTTATATAAACATCTGCAACTCTTCAACGTGTGTCTGTGCGTGCCACATTAGTACATATATTTAGCGTCATTTTTGTGATGTTTCGTTCAATAAAAAAATTGCGACATGGTCACCTCGCCTCCACATGCTTCGCATAACGTTGATTGCGAGGCATGTGGGATCTGTCGAATTTTTAGTGGGATACGTGCACAGATAGGACTTACGTTCAACACTTGAACTTTTTCTTGAAGACAATAAAACGCAGAGAGAGAGAGAGAGAAAACAATGCCGTTGGGGGCGTTCGTGAAAAAAAGCAAAACAAAAACAAAGAAACAAACTAAAACACGGCATAACGACATTATTCAAAAGTAGAACGCACTCACGTAGCTACCCACTGTATTTTTCCAGTCATTCAGAAAAAACACGATCTTCTGTGTGTGCACAGCCATGCAACTATGGAGAACGAAAACAAGAAAAACAAAGGTGTGTGGGTGTTTTTAGAGACGGCTAGCGTCGAGCCCTCCCCATATCTTCCTCTTGTTTTTACTTCTCTTCCTCAAGGACTGTTGCCGCACGTGGTACGTAAATATAACTCATGTCGTTCTGCATCCGAGGAATCTTTTTTTTTTTCGCCTGAGCAGCCCATTTTGTGCTAGTCGCGTCTCTCGGGCCTATAAAATACATCCATAAGCTAAGCAGTTTCATAAGCATCCTCCCAATCCACGGATCACTTAACAAATGAAGGCCTTATTAATGTTAAGCACCGTGGTTTTCTTTTTCATACTGTCCTCGACGTGAAACTTGAGCAGAAACTTTTGGAGAGAGCTGGACAATGTCGCAACATTGATGAACGGATCTGAGCCTGTATGTGATAAAAAAAGCATCACAAATGAAAAGAAAAAAATAGAGAAAAATTGAAGAAATAAAAAAGCACGAAACATGTAAGTAGAAGCTGGCTCTTTGATGGAAACTTTCTTCTATATAAACCTTTGCTCGATGCTGACAGGAAGAGTATTTCGGTATTTACCAGTGCGGGATGCGATGCATGTAAGAGGTGGTTGCCCCCTGTAGTCACCTTAGAAGGGGGCGCTGCGACTCGAGGGTGTTTTGCTAAGTCAGCTCCCATACATTGTCCTAACATGAAGGGGGGTCGCTGAAAGAAACCTTAGGCCCGCCCCCTGAAGAGGAACCATGCGCATGCCTGTATATATATATATATATATATATATATATATATATATATATATATATATATATATATATATATATATATATATATACGTTAATTACGCAATATTCATTTAGAAGAGTGCTGTTTCACGGGTCATCATAAATCATCCAGCCCAAATGCGTACCTTACTACTCTTCTCTAGTTGGACTGGGATGATCTGGTGAAAAAGTAATACTTGACAAACCATAACTTAAAAATGATGTGAAAGTTCCTTTCATTCTTTCACACATACACTTTTTACGAATGGCTTTCGTTATCATTCTATTGGCCTATTAACTTTGGCGTTTTCTTTTTAATTTTTAAGAGCTAAAGGAATAGCGCTATGCTAAAGGCATACGCGTGTCAATGGTTGGGTTGGTGAATACGACATGTTATGGTCTTAATTCACATAGCTTTATGCAAATATAAGTTAAAGTTCTTTAACAAAACGAAGTAGTAGCGCCCATGTGTCTTATTTTATTTATTTTATTTACAAATACTGCTGGCCAGGGGCCAAAGCAGGAAGGGCAAGATAATACAGTTGTCATACACAGTTCAAAACAACATCAACAATAAAGAGAGTAAAAAGTGGAAAGCGTGACATATTTATACAAAAGCAACAAAAGGAAAAAGTGGGGAGGGAAAAGAGGAAATAGTTGGAATAGTTAGAAAAAAACTTCAAATTTCAGCGTAAATAAGATTATGTGAAGTCGTCTATAGGCAGTTTGACCTCGTTATACCAAACACTGATTTGACACGTTAATGTGTATAACAACGTAAATAAAAATTTCTCACAGATAGTATGACGTACAAGATTAGCATATATTATAACAAGTATTCTGTACAATGATTGTTAATTCACGTCAGGAGCCTCTTCGTTGTAACGAAATTGGGTTGCTTTTTCACATACGCCTGAAAAAAAATTAAATTGGGTTGCCGCATGAATGAAAAAAAATATTGCGGAATCTCGCGATAAAGGGAACCATACGTATACGCGAAGCCGCAGACGCTAACGTTTGCACTGGTGGTGGTGTTGCGAAAGCGAGAAATCTGGGGAGGCACGAAGCACGCAGCGATGAAGCAGTGTTTTCTACTGGAACATGTCAATTGCTGATAATGGGCAATGAGAGACGGAAGACTCTAATTGGACACAGAGACCCACAGTTCACTTTTAGTTAACGTGCACGCTACTAATTTTATTGTTCAAAAAAGCACAGGGAAAATCTCCCACCAGAACCACCTTGCAGGTAAAGATCCAGTGATACAAAGTGGCAAGTGAACGGCTGTGAAGCGTGAGCAGTCGATTTTTTCAATCAAGAAACTCGCTAGCAGACACTGCTCGCGTCCGTGTTGCGATGTGTGAGAGGGGGCACGACATAGGAGGGGAGATAGGGGAGGTGGTAGTGGTGGTAGTGGTTAGAAGAGGAAAAAGGCACCCAATTTCTGCAGCCCGGTAGGGAGCACGGCGCCGTGCCTCTAGAGAACGAGCGAGTGCAGGCTACGCTGCCAGCGTCAGCGTTGCAAGGCGAGAGAGGAGGATGTGACGCACAGGTGTATATGGGGTGGAAACGTTGCTGGGAGGAATGCCTAGAGGAGAGAGAGGGTCGAGCGTATGGGTACGCTGCCTGCGTTGGCGTTGCTTGGCGAGAAAGGGGGGTATAAGAGACGAGAGAGGGGAAGGGGCGTGCATGCGCTGTAAGGGTGGTCATGCCACACACCGGATTGAGCTCGATCATAAGATGCTGCGCATTTAAAAAATAAAACATACGGAGATTTGCAGGTTTGTATATGAAGGGCAGAACGACTTGGCTTTTTCAAGGCACGTCACAAGGCGAGATGACGAGGAGATCTTCAGGGCACTGTCGTCCAGCTCCCTCGATATGAGCCTCCGATCCCAACGCTACCTCTCTCACCCGTCTGCTCCACATCATTGAAGTAACAGCATTACAAGTGCGCTGAACTTTCGGGGGCCAGGCTATCGTATGCTGTCGTGTTCAGTTGGCGTAACGCTCCATGCGCATCATATGGAGCGTGCGCTGGCCCCAAAAAGAAGTCTTATTCTTCATGTTGTTCGAGCACCTTGATGATGATCAGCTATCATTGGCAGCAGGAAAAAATGTGCGCTTTGCATGACGCAGGCAAATAAACGTATAAAATAGAAAAAAAGAAAAGCAAGTGCGAGATAGGAAGAGAGAGAAGTGAAAAAAATTAAGGAAAAGAAAAACCAAGAAAGAGAAATTGATGAAGTGAGGAATAGGTACATAGCAATACAGAAAAAAAGACAGAAGATAACGAATAACAAGAAGCGAACGAAAATACACTGCGTGTATTCCTTAGAGCAAATTGTTTCCGAAACCGACCCGCTTGACCACCCACGTTCCCGTCCGAACCACTGGACCCATTGATGTCGTAATACAATTTTGAGGGTGCTCGAGCTACATTGTCTATGGAAAGAAACAATAAACAAGAAACTAAACTGAAAGGAGACTTGCAGGAGTGTTTTTTTTGCATGCATAAACGTAATGTAGGATAAAGAAAAGAAAAAAAAAACAGAAGATTATAATATCCAGTAGAAAATAGAAAGAAAAACGAAACAAAAAGACAACGACAAGCCGATCAAGTGAATGTAGTTGGAAGGTGCAAGGGACACCGAAGAGGAATTCAACTTAAAAGAAGCGTTCAGTAACGAAAGTATGGCGAAGAGGTTTCCGAAATACCGGAAGGAAAAATAAATAGAGGGGTGAAGGCATCAACTTTCAGAGAAGCAAACATAACGTAAGCGGTTTTGAACAAGAAAAAAGGAAAGAAAGAAAGGAAGAAAGAAAGAAAGAAAAAGAAAGAACAAGTGTGACAAATAGTCTTAGTATCAAAAAACTGCATTGGCAAACAGTGCAAACAGCTTGAACCGTCGTCGCGTTCACGTGGTACCTTAATGCAGCATACACTGCGAGAAGAGAGGATTCTAAACTTCCCTAGTTAACCTTTTTTTTCCCTCCAACCCTGGAGGCAATGCAGTCGCGGCAGCGCCAACTGTTTTTACACGCAGTCAGTGCAAACAAACAAGCATCAGAAACAAGCAGGCTTTTTTTGCTATACACACCTTCATAGTGGGCAAGCACACACTGGCTTGAAAAACGGGAGTTGAAGAACCAGGAAGTACGAAAAACAAAGGTCGAAATAATGGTGATCCATCCCGCCGTGCCCCTTTATTTTCTTGCGTTTCTATGCTCAACTTGGAAAAGATCTCACTTTGATCGAGTTAGGTCTCAGAATTGACCCGATTGTGAGATGAGTACATTCAGAAAGAGGACGAACGAGAGGGGGGGGGGGGGTAAACGAGTTAAGAGAAAGAGTGAGAAAGAAAAAGCAGGAAGGACAAAAGGCGTGTCGAGACAGCGAGCTCCCGCTGCAGCAGCAAGCACGTTTCCCATTTCAGTGGCCACCACCACGTCAGCGCCAGTGAAGACCCCGCATTGGCTGGCTTCTAGAGGTCTGGATGACTTGTTGACTGGCGTGCGCAAGATGTTGACGTGTAGGAAAGATTAGAAAAGCGAAGATACATTGCACAACGTTTTTTTCTTTTGCTTTTTTGCCCCCGTTTTCTATTGTATAAGATAAAAGGCGTTGACTATTCTCGCTTTCTTATTCTGTTTCCACAGAGCTCTACCTGTCGTCGCCCGAATTCTGTCGGCCAAGATGTAAGTCCTTGTCAGTCAATCTTTATCCCAGGGATTTCGCTGCGACATATCAAGTAACGCCTGCACTGCGGCAGTGGCGAGAACTTTTTCATTCGATTTCAGAGTTTCAGGCGTAGAGTGGGGTGTAATGGGTGTTATTTCTATACTTCGAGAAGCGCCTTGCTTATCAGGGCCGCTGTCGGGTCGGCTGGCTGCACACGACGTCGTCACGGTATCGACAAATTAAAATGAAAAAAAAGAAAGAAAAGCAATAAGAAGTTGTTACGCGGATGTTCAAGAATGCCGATGCTCTGCTCAGCAAAGTGGCTTAGCTTGCTGTTTAATGCGCGAACTGTGATCTACGAGTCGTCACCTCCGGGAAAGACGAAGAAGTTGACATGGGCAATGAGGACTCAGTGGAGCTGTGTCAACAGGCATGGGAGTTCTGTCACATCACTACTTTTCAAACATCGATGACGGTGTTACGGATGCAGAGTGATTTGTGTTTTTAGAGAAAAGAAAGAAAGACAGGAGGAAAGAAATAAGGAAGGAAAAGAGGAAATAAAAACTGACATGATTATCGCAATAGCAATATTACACTAATAAACATCAAATTACTAAATACCTGTATTATACCCCTGACACAGCATGAACGGCACACAAAAGGTGGCATGGACTGTTGTATTCCACGATGTGAAAAGAAGTACACTCATCGTTTTTGCTGATCACATTGAGGTTGCCGGGAAATTCTCTTCCGAAGTGCGAATAACGCTTGGATCAAAAAGAAGAACTTCAGACAGCGGAAATGGATTACGTCACTTTTCAGCAGTACGCACGCACATTGAGAAATCAGCCTCAAGTCCTCAAGTCAAGACGTCATCTATGTTTTCGCGTTGTTTCTCCTTCGTTCGCCTGTAGTTTCCTATTTTCCTCGTGCATCACGTGAGCACATCAGCGTAGCCGCTCAGAAACAAAGCACTGCAGCGGTCGCACATACTCGCGAATCAACGCCCAAAGTCGGGTAAAGACCCCCCCAAGTGCTGAGAGCGCTTCACTGTCCTCGGAGTTTTTAATTAGCTGCTGTTTGTGTGTGTGTGTGTGTGTGTGTGTGTGTGTGTGTGTGTGTGTGTGTGCAGGCGTTATTTGTAACTCTAAGTACGATTTTTCTGTAGAAACGACGCGATCTCTTCACAATGTAACAATGTAACAGCAAGTGAATCTCTCAGTGCATAGAGATAGCGATTCACTGCATGGAGAGAAGTGAGCACCGGTATGTCAGTCAGGATACAAAATAGAACGCATTCTAATAAATAATTAGCTTTCCCTTGATGCATCTCTCTTTAGCCGGTAGCTCCTGGCTTAACGTGCTTTGCTGCCTTCTTATTGTCACGTGGTCATGACGATGACGAAGGCAGCAGTCGGCGTGTTCAAGATGGAACTCTTTATCTGGGTGAACTTGTGACCGGGCAGTGAAAACTCAAAGCGCAGCAATACGCGCTGTGCAGTGTGCACTGACATCATAATCTAATGATCTCATCTGCGATAAGAAGCGTCAGCATTTATACATGCATATTTGAACATTTGAGCCTTCCTGCTAGTAGCTGCGTCAGAACCAGAATAAACTAGATTATTCACGTCCTGCACGCAATCTTGACGGAATGATCTTAAACGACCATGAAGCGTTGGAAACACAGCGGCGCAGTCTGCGCCGAGCGTTGCAAACAGTTTTTTTTTGTGTGTAGGAAATCTGAATACATCAAAATAACACGCGTGGAAATATCCTACTTACAGACCTTTTCTAAAATGGCTCCCTGGGCGCCACCATAATCCTTCTTGGGCTGTACAAATTGGCGTCACTCTACTGCTACTACTAAATTCTCGAGGGTCTCTACTGGCAATCGTGGTTCGTAGGCATTGGTCAAATGTCGCCAAATGGCTTCCCCAGTTTATATCACAGTCGAGCCTCCCAGGACCAAGTGATACAAAATAACATACAAAAAAATAAGATTTTCAAAACTTGTTGTGCATCTGAAGTAGACAAGAGTTAAATCTTAGCCTGTTGGTTCATTTCATTCGAAAAAAGCCAGCAGAAGCACGCCACACAACAAAAAGGGACACACTAGAGGTAGTGTTTGCGTCTGCCTCTTCCTGGCATCCCGTGCTTTTCCTGGCTTTCTTGAAATATCATGGAGAAGACAAGTCCGGCAGTCTTTAAGGCCATATGTTATAACTAGATGCCATTGTTGTATAGGTTTTGAGAGCGCGCATAGCAACACCCTTTATGAGCGGAAAAATGAAAAGGCATGTTGCAATTGATTACAATGAGCTCTAATTTCGAATGCTTCTAGCGCAGTCTACCCCTATTGCATAAATGCAGCCTTTCAAGAGAGATTTCTCAGCATTACTTTACACAATGGAGGTCATGCATTGTCAGCAGTTACTGCCATTTTTACGAAATGAGAAATGCATGGAACCATCAATTTATCTTTATTGGCTAACGTATCTTGCAAATGTTGCACCGCTTGGAACTATGCCATTCACTTTTCTGTAATTTATTCCACAGAAACCTTTGCAATGTAAAATACGTAGTATCCGAATCCCGCTCCCACGCACAAGAAGCCGTTTTTATATTCGAACGCCATGGCGCAAGACAGTATACGGAGATGCCTTTTGCTTTGAATTTCCTGTTTGAAAGTTTTTGTCTTCCTATCTCTTTACGGAAATGAAATTTTGGAAATCTAAGCTAACACTCTAAGCTAACCCCCCCCCCTCACACACACACACACACACACACACATATATATATATATATATTAGCCACTTCACGTTTACTACTTGAAATGTCTGCTGGATGGTGGTACTTGGAGTTTTCAATAGATGGATTGACAGATGGAGAGACTCACGCACGAATGAATGGATGGACGGATGGACGAACAATGAACAGGCAGACAAACTCACAGACAGACAGACGCCCGGACAGATACATGGATGGAAAGACGCACGGATGGTCGCATGGATGGTCGCATGGATGGACGGATGCATGGACGGTCGCACTGACCAACGTAAGCATGGATGCAAGCAAAAACGAATGAACGGACGGAAGCCCGGACGAACTGAAGGGCGCTCCACGCCACTCATTATCAATCACTTCGTGGATATGCTCTGATTTTTTAAAATAAATTAGCAGAAGCATTTGTTTGTTAAGCATGCTCATCTTTATCTACAAATATTTCTTCGGGTTCAGCAAGATTACTTCTTCCGACAACAAATATCGTCTAGCTATTCATATACGTCATCTTGACACAGGGTGTAGCGTATGCGGCGCTCTGTGTCACGATGACATCTATGAATGGCTGGCTGGATTAACCATAATGCTGACGCACGTCATTAGCATCACTAGCCCTTTGCAAGGAAGTTGACAATTTCTTTTTCCCACAACGGCATTTTCGTGTCAAGATCAAACATGCATTAACAAATTCCAACATAATTTACGTCTGTGTCATTTTTCTTTGTTCCGCAGGTCTTTCAGGCCTGCCGCATAGCTAGAAATCTGGTGAATCTGTAATTGACTATAAAGATTGATCCATTCAGTTTATCTGACGTCGTTTGTCACACTTTCCGAGTAGTAGGAAAGAAAGCCAAACGAAATGAAGACTGGTGAGACTGCGATATGGAGACATTTAAGATACCAGTTTGCCAGAAAGACCCACCCATCAATGCCTGTCTTTTGACTATTCCCTTCGTGCATCTCAACTAACGAGCTCTATGGGGCTGCGGCTACCACCCCAAGTGGCACTGGCAGGCTGGCAGGCAGGCAGGCAGGCAGGCAAAGTTACTCGCACATGATAGGAGACATTCAAGAAGACACGCCTGGTCGGACCTCGATTATGACGCGCAACAAGCACGACAGCGATGACAAACAACAATGAAAAGAAGACGAGACCGGAACGAGAGGCCGCATCTAATCTTATCAAAAGGGGTGCTGTATGCTTGTCGCAGTGGCTGTGCACACGAGAGAACCACACAGTAATACAGCAAAAGAATGGGCGGGTGCACTACTTGAACTTCTTTCTTCTAGATGGAGTCTATGTCCCATTCATTCCAGCAGTTCTTTTTCATCAGACCCTTTCTCCGTCTGAGTGACCTAGTCAACAAACAAAGGAAAGGGTTAGCAGTAATGTAATTAGGCAATACAGCCGAGAGGAATACGCTGGTCGCCGAAGCTTACTGGTGGCGAGGAGGAGGTAGAGAGAGGAAGAGGGGCAGGAGGTACAACACGCTCAAGCCTATGAGAGTGGCTGCATTCAAATGCAACGCACTTTGCGCCTGATTGATCGCTGGGCCACGGCAACCGCGTTTTACGACCGTAGGCAGTGAGCACCCACCCTTCTCTCGCGCTGTCAGCCTCATTGCAGCAGGAGTGCTGTTGCTGAAGCGTACATGCGGGCTTGTCTTCTCTCACCACAGTATTCATCGATCATTCTCTCGTGTGCTTTCTCTGTAGCGCAACGCTCACAGGGGACGTTTTACGTCACGATGACGTCATTGACGCGTGAAAAAGCCACGCGTCGAAGGAGTGTCAAGACGAGTAGAAGTCGCGAAAAAAAGTGACGTAATTTTTTTGCAGACTGCCTCGTGTTGCTGATACGTCTGTGAGAAGAACAGTTTGCCATCCTGATGCCTAGTTAAGGAAAACGAAAGCTAACTAATGTAGAGGAGGGTACGTCATACAACAGTGAAAACAATTTCAGTAAACGCATGAAACGACATCCAGAGTATGCTTTGCAAGTTAAACGATTAGCAGGAACACATGAACACCAAGAAATGACCATGACATCACGCGTTTCCTATAAGTTTATTTTTTGGGGTTTTTAATCTTTATATGTTTCTCTTTCTTCTCTTAGACTACCTCGCCATGGTAGCCTAGTGGCTAAGGCAATCGGCTGCTGACCAGCAGGTTTCAGGATCGTATCCTGGCAACGGTAGCCGCATTTTTGATAAAGCTGAAAATGCTTGAGGCCCATTTGCCTATATGTACTGGTGTACGTTAAAAACTCCAATTTGGTTGAAAGTTCTGGAGGCCTCCACAACGGCATTTCTTATTATTATATGGAGATTTTGGTATGCTAAACACCAAGAATTAATATTGTTCCTTTAGAGTAGGTCTAAAATAAACACTGCAGGTAAATGTTAACTTGCCCTAAACGCCATTTTTTTTCTCAATATAAGGTGCTGCAGATTTTTTAAACGGTGCCTCTAATGCCGCTGTTTTTCTAGATCTTCATTTAAAACACTCAACGTTTGTTACTGTGATTCCTAGGCGCGAACCCAGCCGGGTAACCTGCAGGAATTGAATAAAGTTGTTAACTCACTCATACGCTGCAGATGGGACATCAGTATTAGTGCAGAGTCTGACGGTGATGGTATGCGTGTTCCCAAGTTCCTACGTCCTCAAGATGGGCGGTTCACGTATTTATGTGACTGTGTTTAAAGCTCGTGCCACAGATATTTCGGTGTCGGCGTAATTAGTTGTGAGCGAAGAATCATCTTGTGTGTGACCAAAAAAATGTAGAAAATGCAAATGAGACTGAGTTGAAAACTTTGGTTTGAGTGAGATTCAAATACAAGCCGACTTACTGGCAAGCAGGTGTTCTACGCCAAAACAAGGACATTGCTTTAAACTGCTTCGAAAAAAAAACACTTTATGAATGCTATGTTGCGGAGGAAGTATGTAGTATTGCCGCAGAAGTATAAGATCACGTCTGACGTCGTAACACGTGAATTGCGCAATGAAGAGGGGTTCTAAGACCCACCCAGTACAAAGTGCTTAGACATATTTAATTAGCATCAGATGGAAAAGCATCAACAAATTGAACAGCGGCGTCGATTCACGTGTAGCCTTACTGATGCATGGTGGGCCCTTGGGTGATTCGCAAAAGAAAGCATTCGCAGAAGAAAGAAAGAAAGAAAGAAAGAAAGAAAGAAAGAAAGAAAGAAAGAAAGGAAGAAGATACTCTACTCACAGTATTGTATGGTATAGAAAAGCTTTCATGTAGGCTGTCTATAATAGATTGAAACGGGCCAACGCAACGAACACAGCCGTTCATTTCTTTACGGCACATTGCACAGAGATCAAAAAGCAGGCGCGCAATAGGGAAGGCGAGGCGCACCAAGGGGGCCTGACGATGCTACCGCGTTCAAGTCTTGATGTCAAAGCTCAAGCGTACCCATAATTTTTGTTTAACAGAAAGAATTTTTTGCGCTCTGTGATCGAAAACAACCACGGAATGTGTAGGCGTATATGTACACGACAAATCAGCGTGGCACAATTTCATGCCCAATAGTACCGCGAATGTGACAATACGTACAGACTCCAGCTTCTAACGAAGTGATAAAGACGATAGTTATAGCGCGAGAACAGAACGACGACAAAGCGACAAGAAGGACACGTCGTCGTTTGGTTGTCGTTCTGTTGTCATCGTTCTGTTATCGCGCTATAACTATCGTCATGTCATACCAACTAGCCCAAACTGCCACACCTCGAAGTGATAACGTGTTGAGAATTTATCTGGCTTCGAATTGAAAACTTTGATTGATTGGTAGGGTTTAACGTCCCAAAACCACCATATGATTATGAGAGTCGCCGTAGTGGAGGGCTCCGGAAATATTGACCACCTGGGGTTCTTTAACGTGCACCCAAATCTGAGCACACGGGCCTACATCATTTTCGCCTCCATCGGAAATGCAGCCACCGCATCCGGGATTCGAACCCGCGACCTGCGGGTCAGCAGCTGAGTACCTTAGCCACTAGACCACCGCGGCGGGGCTTCGAATTGACAACTGCAGTTTACGGTACAAAATAGGGGAATGATAATGAAATACACTCTTACAGCTTTGCTAACAAGGTTGCTGCAAAGTTGCGACCTCTCACGCGTGAAACATTATATTTGACACACATGCAGATGCAAGGTCACTTTACCAGGCAAGGATGAAGTGTAAATTAAACACCTCCCTCTCAAAAATATATTCCACCACACTAAGCACGTGTCCCCCCATCCTCTTTTTTTTCAAAAGCTTTCCACTTGTGCTTTTTTTTCAAGAAAATATAGCGCTTCACCCGATATATTTCAAGCCTAAACAGTGTAGTGACGGGCTGAAAATAAGAACAGCAAGGGCACGAGAAAAGCAAGGACAAGTGTTTTACCTCGCTCATTACGCCTACCATGCCTCGTCGTCAGAGCACACACATTTGCGAGCGCCACCGGAAAGCAAGCAAACCCTCGCCCACCTCATACTGGTACGCGAACAGCGTGCTGCCCTAAATGCACTTCATAAGCGATGAGAAAAGGAGAGGGGACAAAATGAAACGCAATGCAGGGAAACGTTAGAGCGGCTTCAACCGGGAAACAGTTGGGCCTCATGGGGTTGCAAGCGAGCTTTCGTCAACACGCAACCGGGTGTGCCAAATAGAACACAAGGAACATAACAGAGGCACTACTCAAGGGAGGGTAAGCGCGTAGAAGAGAGATCGGCGAGGCCAGTGACAGTCAGCCTAATCTGCTAATTATCGCCTACCCCTCCTTCCTTCCCTTCCCCATGTAGGTGGAAAAAAAAAGGCGTTCCGCGCAAAAAGGGTGAGAGAGTGTGGCAAAACCTCGCAACAACACCAGCTCCACCACCAACACCGCCAATGATTAGCGACACCGACGGCTTTCTCGAACGTCGACGAGAGAGCATCGCAGCCACCGCCGATGCCAGGGCCTTTCCCTTCTGAACTGCACCACGCCAGTAGAGAAGTCGGGGCAATTTCGCGCTAGCATATTACGCCGTTCACGTTGGACCTGGGAGAGATTTGTGAGTGAGTGCTCGCTCCGACCACACTCGGCACTCGCTAGGACTCAGTGCCTCGTTGCATACAGCAACAGAGACGGAGAGGGCAAGGGAGAAGGCACGGACGCGCTAACGATCCTTCATAGCCAACGCGCTCACTGGCAACTTTTTTGTTTTTTTGACAAGCCCTTAGTCAGGCTCAGAACCAAAAGGTTGTCCTCCTCCTTTCTTCTTCCCCGGCCTGCTGTTGCTGCAGGCATGTTGCGTTATTTCTGGCTTTTCGCCGTCTTTTGCACGTCACCCGTTGCTACTTCTTTCTCCATCATTTGCATGTTCTGGTGAATTCTCTGCCTGTGACGCGTATTGAGTAGTGACGGTGCGACGATGCGTAAAACGAACAATTTTGCAGCAAGTGGGGTGCATCATTCAGATCATTATGGTAAAGAACAACCAAATCACAAAGGAGGAAGACAAAAGAATAGTGTAGCAACTTGAGCTGGTTGTGTCGTGGCCTCCCCGGCCTTACGGTGGGTGAGTATGCAGATTGTCTCCGGGGGCGTAAAGGAACCTGACACAGGCGCGGCGGCATTGAAGGCAGCGCCGATAATTTCTCACCGCGGCGTCTCGTCGGCGCAAACTGGTCATTTTGTTTCTGCGTACGAGTTAGCCATGCTTTTTCTGGCGTTACATTGCCCCTCAACCAGTACGCAGTCGGCGCGCTGTACAGTCGCACACGCACTAACGTGGTCACACGCTTGTACTGATTTCAGCGTTACTTGCCACAGCGGGCGCACGCGCACTCATTGCGGTGCTCTATAAAGACTGACATACATTAGTTATAGTCTCTTCGTTCATGTTCTGTAAGGTTTTCGAACAAAACGTGCGAAACTAAGTGTCCTGCATTAACATGTGTTTGCCTCTGATATAGGTAGAGTACATGTTGTTTTTGAGAGTCTATATGCAAAGACAGATGGTAGTGCAAATAACACCTTTATATGTACATTGTAATGCCCTGGTCACACGAATAAGCGCAGGTATGAACTGATAGCTATAACAACTAATCACAATCGTGATGTGGCCTTAGCACTGTGGCTATCTACGAAAGCATACCGGGACGTCAACTGTAAGCTTTTATATAATTCACCTATTCATTGATTGACCTAAGCATACCGGGACGTCAACTGTAAGCTTTTATATAATTCACCTATTCATTGATTGACCTTTATATTATGTCTTATCAAAACAAGGAGGTGCATTAATCGCCAGCATACATTTTGGGGTATGTATACCGTCACTGAAACCTTCAGAGCTCTCACTCTTGCATGTATACTGCTGGTTTCAGTTGCTTTTTTGCAGTCTTGCTTTTACAATACCAATATCACCACGTTTCTACGGCCTTCTTTATATAGCATATACGTACACATTGACGGGACCAACAAGGAATTGAAAAAGTAATCGATGAGATCTGAAGTTCATATTGGTGTATATTAATCGAATGTATACACTCTTTTTTTTTTAACACGAAAGTTTTTTATGCCGGGGTTCACCACTACCCCGCTGACGTATTACCGCCATGGATATGACGTTGTAATATATATACCAACATATTGCAAAGAAAAAAAAAACGCGAAAAAATTGTTTCGCAGCGGGACGTTGAACCAGCGACTTCACACCACTACCAACCACTTATCTACGGAACAAAACATCTGCAACTTGTGAATGGCGAGCCATTTATATACGCCATGTATCACTAGCAGACCTCAGAGCTCAGCATTTTCAGCACGCTTTCGTCATCAATAGTGAGACGGCACGACGGGAGCGCGCGCTCTAATGGTCGACGTGCCGCGCCTTCACATGCCGTGGTCAAAGTGCGTATACATGTTCTCTAACGTGGTGGCTCACTAGTATGCGCACTTATCTCGAGATTCTGGCAATTTGTAACTCTTGTGCTTCCACCACAAGTTTTCTATGAAGTTCCAGTAGTTAAAGAGAGCACGAACATCACTTCTCTTGCTGCCGCGGCTGCATTTACAAAGAAGCACGCTGATCACACATAAAGTAAGAATTGTGACGGTTGTTCGCGCTCGTCCTGTGTATACCTGTGTGTTCATTTCGTGCGTCTTTCTGTTTAAGCAGCGTGCTGTAAATGTCGAGCTGTGACACTTGTTTGTCCGTGCTCATCCTTTGCATTCTCATTTCGTGCGTGCTTTCTGCTTGTGGTGTGCGCTGCAAGTTTTCAGTTGCTTGTCGTTCTTCGTTTGATATTAAAATTTGTTGCTGTAGCATTTATTTCTTCGTCCTGGTGGCGAAACAAAGCACGACGAATGCTGAACTACCTCTGCGAGGAAACGTTTCGCTTTCTTGTTAGTACTAATTCCTAAAAAGAGGGATCAGCCACGTCTTTCATTTTTAAGTGGCCAACGTACTACAACGCGAACGCGCATAGATTTAACCGCTTATCTATGCATGTGACTGAGCTCAAACGCACATCAGGGTTTACGGGCCTTTTATAACGCCCCCAACAACACACGCGCAATGCTATATGCCTAATTTGATCCCAAAGCCACATTTATCTCGCTAAACTTCCATACAACCTCGTATTAATATCTGTTACACAGCTCTAACTTTGCTTGATGATCTTTGAACGAAGAGTCTTCGTCGTGTTCGCGTTTTTTCCATGTTACATACACCTGAGCAAGACGAAAAAGACAGCCAGTAAAGATAAGTAAGCAAAAGAAGAGATGAGAGAGTCAAAAAAACTTGCGGGGTGAAACCTGACTTAGATTAAGAGCTTGACGGCTGGCACGTGATGCCCTAAAGGGTTCTACGAAATGCTCGCACATCGTCTCGAATGACCCGAACTAGGCAGAGCGCGTTCTTTTAATGGCACCCTAAAAAGTGAGCCAGTGACGACCGTGCCTTTAAATAGGACAGCCTTGCCGTAAGAAGTGTCGAGACGCTCTGTGTCTCCAAACCACCGGAGACGAAGGCGGCACCACATCACCTTCAAGAGGAGTAATGGGTTGGGGGCGCGGCATCGTAAAACGATGTCTTTCAGCGTTTCGAAATCTGATCTTTCGCTCTCCTTCGGCAATATGGTCCCCCTCTCATCCTGCCATTTCTCGGTGGCCTTGGTTTCCATGATAAAGTGGTATGCCAGAATGTTAATGGTTGAACTTTGGCCTGGGAGGAAGGAGCGACTGAAAAGAAAACGGCTGTGTCACTGTTTAAAACCTCTAACACTTTGAACACTTACTTTTTTCATTATTCAGTTAAGGCTCGGCTAGCTTCACTTTATACCACTACCAAATGGTAAATGTGGTAGCGTAACGTACGGGTACTTACAGGTGTGGTGATGGTGAAACGGTGATATGATAGTTTCCGTTTTGAGCACATACAAAAGGTCGTTCTGTTTCTCAGAAATTTTCCTACAAAACCTATGTGCATGCGCGTGTTATTTTCTCTCGTTTGTGCTATTCCACGTTTTTGTCATTATCTTCTACGCATTCAATTTAGACAAATGATGCTTATAGGCCAGCTGTGGAGAAATATTCTTTCTCACTGTTAGCGAGGCTTTTTTTTTCTAGCAATTGCTGTATGTTTATGCACAAACAATACATTCGTTGGCCTACAAACACAGGCAAGTATAAATACATCCATGAGAACACCTTGTTTTTTCTGGAGAATCCGCCGTAAGGCTCGAGAACAAAAAGATGTAAACCGTGTTTTTCCAGACTTCCCAAATAAATTTCTCTCGTGGTTTTTATCGCAGCATTCGTACTATAGGGTGCGAGATTCTTATGACTTTAGCCCACCGTAAGATCAGCGTTGGCTGAATTAGCAGTTACAACATATTCTAGTTTGCCGGCCACCAACTAGCCCATTACCCTCGACAGAGAAAGTGTATACATCGTGAGTGGCCATTTATTAGACGGGCACATTTTTAACAGCCTGTTTCGCGTCGCTTCCCGCCAAAAATTCGCCGTCACCCTCTCTTCACGCATCACTCTCGCAGCGAGAGACGTCAGCGCTCTCTCATCACAACGACCAAGGAAAGCGAAGCAAAGGCTGTACATTTCAGGCCATATAATAATCCAGGGCGATGTATTTTCATGGCGATGCATGATGATGCCTTCCAGGCCATAATCTATGGCGAAGCAAACGCTTCGCCAGGGATTATGGCCTGAAGTGCATCTTTAGAAAAAGGCGAACATTTTCCTGAAAGATTTCCTAGTGGACCCCCTATGGATATGTGCCTGGGATGTATACAACTGCGATATACGCAATGATGAATTAGTCCGTACATGGTGAGTAAAACTAGAAATACGTGCGTGCGAACGTTTTATTGCTGTGTCAACTTTTGCAAGCAATCTGTTCATCTATATGTACTTTAGCGTATTTCAGTGGGTTATTATGTTTATTTTAGGTGCTTATTTTTTATTTTTGGATGACATTTGTTACTACGTTGTTGCTGCAGAACATATATATATAGTTGTCGAGGTAATATTAACATCAACTTTTCCACAGCAACACAGTTACAACAGAACAGAAGGCTAGGCCAGTATAGCGAGCCAGTTCTTGACACGAGTTGGCTGCATGGTTGCATGCGCCACGCGGCATTATTCGCAGCACCCCCTGAGTTTCACAAGGGGTGCGTGACAGCCCTACAGCTTTCTCCGTCTTTCCACCGTGCTGACGTACCTCGCTACACAATAAAATGAAATAAAAAATGAAAATAAATACATGAAATTCAAAGAAAAAGTAATCAACTCCTCCGTTATTGTGGCCTCTCCTTCTTCCGTCTTTCTGTGCATTTGTGGGTCTCCTTTCGCTTTCACCAAAGAGCGGAGCCGTTAGGTGGACGCAGTCATGACTAGAAAGCAAACATACGAGCGCTCACACGCTGACTGACACACATGCATACACTTTGGGCTTGGGCTCAAGCCATAAGCGCTCCCCGTGCGTCGCGGTGGTCTATAGGCACCACATTAAAGATATTCTCATACCGCTAATTCGTTTCCTCCTGCATCTCTCCCACTTTTTTTCTTCGTGATCTCTCATCTTTCTTGTTTCCCGATATTTCTTAACTCTCCTCTGTCGCAATTTTGTGTTTGCACAGACTAAAGCAAAGCTTACACCTACCGGTGAAAGCACGAAGCATATAGGGTGACATCGGTCCTGAAAGATTGAAGTTTCGAGAGGTGAAACGGTTGGTGCTTAGAACTGGAAGTCACTAGCGAAGAAAAGTGTGTGAGTTATGAACCGGTTTCTTATCATCGCATTTACTGTAGTGTTGATTGATTGATTGATATGTGAGATTTAACGTCCCAAAACCACCATGTCATTATGAGAGACGCCGTATTGGAGGGCTCCAGAAATTCGGACTACCTGGGGTTCTTTAACGTGCACCCAAATCTGAGCACACGGGACTGCAACATTTCCGCCTCCATCAGAAATGCAGCCGCCGCAGCCGGGATTCGATCCCGCGACCTGCGGGTGAGTCGCCGAGTACCTTAGCCACCAGACCACCGTGGTGGGGCAACTCGTGTTGAGAAAGGCTGACGGTGTAAGATGAAACGAAGGCAAGTGAAAATCAGCTTCAGTGAAATGGTGCCATTCCGGTGCTTCCTAATGGGCATGTTCCCACACGTGCCGTGAAGAGAGCCTAATTGATACAACCAGGCCAGATATGGGCACAGAGAAAGAAGGGCGGTTTCTGCAAAAAGTAAGAGCGTGAGCCCCGGCTCCGGCTTGTTCGCGGCCTGCGGCCACTTTGTTTCCTGCTGCACGGGCACTCTCGCGTGTTGCGATGCGCGTTTGTTCAGGCGATATTGAATTGCCGCCTCAACCTTACTAGCCTTTTTCTTAGTTTGGTTTGCTGAGTAATCAATTGCGCGCCCCACTGAGCCGCCACTGATTGCACGTGCTAGCAAAGCAAAAAAAATTGAGGAAGGATAGCAGGAGCGTTCAAGCTCGTACGCTACAAATTGATGACGATAGGGTGCGGCCGTCAGGAACCAGTCTAGAAAGAAAAATATGTATTAGTATTTTTCCTCCGTTAGCCCCATCAGGGTTCAGCGAGAGCTGGTGTTCTAGATCATGTCTAATCATTATGACGCCCTTAGCAACACTACCATTCTTGTCAGAGCTTTTTTGCAGGCCACCTCATTTACTGCACAAAAACAAGGGCATTCTTCGATTGAAGAGGTTTCTGCGCTATGAAAGTACTTCACAGCTCAAACGTAAGAAAAGAAAAAAAAAACAAGTGCTGTGCATAATGTGTTAAAGATCTTGTTCATAATACGTAAGCACATTGAGTAAATGAGTGCTTTATGTATCTTTTCAGATAGCGTTGCACAGAGCTTTCGGCCATATTTGCCACTTCAGTGCTGAGAATTTCCGTCGTAGCTGATGCCAGCTAATAACGTAGTGATTCCGGAGGTGCGCGCCTTTTATTACCTATACTATCTGCCCACACTTAGTCTCTCGTGGAGCACCGTTAAAGGCTGTGGTGTCTGCCATCAATATAGTTACTGTTACGCACAGACGAATCACGTAACAAAAAAAAACCTCTGTGTCACGTGTCGTCACTGGTTGCTGACGCGAGCAGCGACGAACGCATCATCCCGAGGCTTCCAAGAATTTCTAGCGCGATGTGAGATGCCGGTGCAATCAACGCGTCCTCGTTGCATTCCCCGCGCGTATCACGAGTTTCAGTCGACCATGGCGAGCAATCCAGCTTATGAATGCTCGGCTAGCTGTCACACACGTACACACCCCACCCCTCTCCTAAGCCTTCTCCTCCACTTTTCTCAACTAACCCGTCGTTCTCCAACAGGACGTGGCAGACTTGAGCCTGCAGAGCTGAAAGAAGCCACGTTGAAGTCACTACGTCGTTCGCTCGAAAACTTGTATCGCGCGTTCCACATGGGTGCCGCGGTAATCCAGAACGGGAGAGAATTCCAGCCTTCTGTCGGCACCCTATTAAATTCCTCGCTCGGCGCCAGTGGCTCTCTGGAAAAGGAGGACATAATAAAACTTGGGCCGACGACCTTTCAGCTGCGCGAGCTCCCAGAGCAATTAAATTGAAGCTGCATGGCCACTGAAGCACGCAAGCACAGTTTTTGGACACAATTTCACCCCTTCATCCCCGCCTGCTCCTCCACCTTTAACTGTGCATTGGCTGCCCCTACATGACTGCGTGTACGTTAAAAAAACAAAAGCCTCATGCACTCGCTTGGGTAAAAAAAGGAGGCGGCGATTTGATGAAAAGAAGGTTAGGAGCGGATGAACCAAATTCTAAGCTCTAAACACCAATATGGGCAGCCTCTAGTAATACCGGGGGAAGTTTATTTATTTATTGGAAATTCAAAATTCACATTAGAAAAACTTCGCAAACGCTTGTTCCGTGCCATGGCTTACAGCTGGCTAGTAGCGGGACTAATTTTGGCACAGGCCTGCATAATTACGGAAGTGGTTACGCCAGCGACAAAACACAACAAATTGAATAGAAACATAAATAACGCACCATGTAATAAACAGCGAATAACAGCACACAAAATAACCCCACATAATGTTACAACACTTAAAAATTGCACATAAAGTCCTTCATGGACATAGAAAAATGATTAGCCTCTTTCACTTTAGTAGGTATAGAATTCCAAATGAGAGTGCCGTGAAACTTCGACGAGCCTTCGAGCGTAGAAATTTCTGCCAACCGCTAAATTAAACCACTCGCTCGCTGCGGCTCTTGCACAAAGCACAGGTAACGCAAAGGTGCCTAATGGGAATGGGTTATCATGTTTCATTATTCTATGCACTATGTATGAAAAGAGTGTAGCGGTAGTATACGCACATGTGGAAAAAGTAGTTTTGTATTTTCCGCCCTGCTTGAGAATGTGATGATCCTAGTTGCCCTCATTTGTAGATGTGTAACACATTTCATATGCGTTCTATACTTACTGACCCATCGTACTATGCATGCAGTAGTTCGAGTGACTGTGTTCAAAAGCATATGTGTGTCTTTCCCATATGTGATTTTCTGTTAATCTCTGAGTCAAGCATGACCTCTTCAGTACTTGAACAAGGCCACCCGCAGTAGGGGTGCCGTATTTAAAACCACGCTGAACCTTGACAAATTGTGTTGCTTCTTCCTAGACAGCAAGAAAGTAGGTTTAGGATTATTTGTGTTGGTATTTGGGTGGTTTTGTTTAAACCATGAATCAGATATCTGTACTTTTTGTTAATTTCACACCCGATATGACTTGAACTCCCAAATGAAAGGTAAGTGCCGTATCATCTGAACACATTGAAATAAGACGGAGGTGATATAGTTAACGTACTGTAAGAAAACAGTAGTCCAATAACTGAGCCTTGTGGTACCACCCGCACTACTGACTGAGTAGAGGATACAACACTATCCATTGCTACTCCTTGCAGTTGGTCGTATAAGTAAAGTTTGAGAGGCTGGTAAACTTTGCTTTGGAAGCTATAGTCGTAAAACTTACTTAACATGATGTTGTGGTTGATGAAATTGGAGGTTTTATTAAACCTCGTAGGACTACAACAGCAATATTATTGGCGTTTAAGGCTTTGCTGACTTGCTGGGTTAATACCAAATCCGCACTAGATGACGATCTGTATGCCCGGAATTCATGCTGTTTTGAGCGAGCTGCATTATGTTTTGATCCAAATGATGTTATTTGCACTGTCTGTATTCTTCCAACAATGTATTATTTACACTTAACATAGATATTGGTCTGTGACTTGAGGCAATCAAACGGTTTCCATTTTTGTATAAAGGAATGCCTTTGCCCATACTAAGCCCATATTCACCACCTTCCTGTCAGTGTTGAAAAATGTAGGGCAAATTGTCCACCAGATTGCCTAAGTTATATTTGATAAGTTTAACTGTAATATGATCGAGCTCATCCTCTTGATTGGTGCCTAGCTTTATTTTACTATTGAGAGCATATTTACCATTTATATCTCAACCAAAGGCAAAACTATCAAAAACTGGTCTTTCGCGATGCTTGTCATCTGTAGTGTCGGGAAAACTTAGTTGATTGCGGCCTGAGAGGTGAGAGAGAAAGGCAGCTAGGAGGAATGAAAAGTCCAGTGATTGTGAATGCTGTTAAGCAGTCATCCTCCATAGACGACACAGACATCGCATATTGTTCGTTTGATAATAAACGATTGCACTAGCAGGCCATGCGCACTCAGGTGATGCCCATTTGCAGCGTATTTTTTATCGCTCAACTCCCCGGTACATTCACCACTCCCTTTTCTACTTTTTATTCGCAGTCAGAGAAGGCTGGTTGGCCCATATGCGCTTTCTCGCCAAATTAGATTCGAAGCCGGCGCGTCATCTAGCGGAGCGGAGATAGCGACGTGTTTGCCGGTTTGTGATTCGCCGAGTGTTAAAAAGCCTCGTCGCCATTGAACTGTGAATAACGCCGGTGGGAGTTCCGGTTTAGAAAAAAAATAGCTGTAATTAAAACGTGATACTTGGCGTGCACGTGGGACCGCCGCTTGCGTTCAGTAAGCTGAAGTCTCTCCGATCTCACGCCGAAAGTAGACCAAGCAAAACGAAAAAAAATGCGAGGACGGAGAGCACAAAATGATTTTGGGTTGTGGGAAGGGTTGGGAGAAAGGAAGTGAGGCTCAAAAGGCTGGGAAACTGGAGGATATACGCTTGGGATATAAGCTTAAATCGAAGCTGACAAGCTTCGCTGACTCCCAAAAGCGAAGAAGTTCGTCGGAGAGTTTCGCTCAGTGATCTGGAACTTCGGAAACGATGTCCCTCTTCTTCTGCGGCCTCGGAATATGGATAAAGTTGAAAAAAAAAAGATCCACCGGCTACGCATAGAAGAATTCGGGGAAAATGTCACTCACTCGAAAGGGTGCAGACCAAAGGGAGATCAGAAACTTTGTACCATGAGTAGTGAATTGGCACTGAGACAAAGGCTGGCGCAAGCCGCAGTTTTGATACCGCTAGTACATACAAGTTAATCTCAGACAGACAAATTAACAGATTTATGAAACAGCTCGAAATATTTTAAAACCTTTTATCATTCAGACCTCATCAAAGTCTAAGGCGATATCATGTAAGCTCTTTCAGTCTCGCTTATACTTGCGAAACAACGAAGTCAGATATAAGCGATCACAGGCTCAACCTCAGTGAATGCTAGGAGTTCACAAACTCATCTGGGCATTCGTGATTAGTAGCGTCACCTATTCAAACTAGCATGAATTACATGTACTACTAAGGTCGCAAGTTACCACAAGATTCGGAACCACCAGCCTTCATCACGGTACATCTTGGAATACGTATCATGCATTACTTTCCCGATTTTTAGACAACCCAGCTATGCAGCAAGTTCATTTGGAAATAATTTCTGCTTGAATGTGTTTTTGGGGGTATGCATAGCAACAAGAAAATACTTTGATTGTACAGGCTAGTGATTGTGACTCCTCATTGATAAACTTTCGCTTCACATCTGGTGATCTTTTTAGCGTTGACACAGCGCGTAATTTTTCTAGAACTCCTTGTTTCGGCGTTTCGTGCTGAGTCAGAGGTTTGTCCGATTCTAGGCACTGCATCGCGTTGAGCACAGTTGTACCCTTTAATTACAAAGACCACAGAAGAACAAAATTCTCGCGGAAACGAAGAGACCTGGTGTCCCCGCGGTGAACCTCCTCAGTGTTAAATGCACACGTGTTCTCGAAGTGGAGAGAAATGATTAAAATATATTTTAAAGCCTTCGCACCAGTGGTGCCAAGTCTGAAAGATGGTGGGGAGCTGGGCTGTATCTTTGTTTCCTTTTCAGTTTCTTCTTTTTTTCTCCACTCTATCTATCTCTTTTTCTATTTGTATTTTTTTCCTCGTTTTCTTACGCTAACTTATTTCTGCTTTTCCTCCAATTTTTTCTTTCTTGCTATTTTTCTATTTTAGCTTGCTCCTTATCTTTCAGTTTTATACGGTGTATTATCCCTAAAGTGCTCAGGAACTTACATTATCAAGACGCTCAGAGAAGAAAAGAAAGACTACTTCTGCTTGGCGTCAGTGCGTGTTTGACATGCTACCGTGGCTATGGCATATGTGGTTTCACGTGCGGTAAAGTTATAATAACAATACTAAGTGAGATTCAAACATGACGGTTGCTATATGGTTAGAGCGTCCGCTTCAAGTGCAGGAGTTACCAGGTTCGATTTCCGGTGCCGACTGGTAACCCACCAGTTTTTCCCCAATGGCTAGGCGAGTGCACCGACCTGGCGCTCAGTTGTTTCTCGGTACTCATCTCAAAAGGTAGCCCCGTAAGGTTCCGCGAAGGCGCCTGGGCGTTCCTCAACACACCGCAGCCTTGGTCAAATGTTTGAGCATCCGCCGCTGCCATTGGAGGCGAATAATTGCTGCCGCCAGGTACCTATATACAGGTTTAATAGCTACAAGCGCACTGCCGGCATGGTGCTCGGCAGAACGAAGTAATAGTCGCTTGAGAGCGCACCCACTCTGTTGAAAATTGGCGGCATGGGACCACCAGACCTAAAATTAAGGTCATTCCCCCCTCCTTTTTTTACAAGGTAGAGAAGGGCTCTCAAATTATCATCAAGACACTAAACGAAGAGGATGATGAAGACTCGTGCTCCATATCATATCCACGCATAACATAGCCATTTGAGCACGTGCTTTGAGCACGTGCTCATCAAATGGCTATGCTATGCGTGGTTTTGCCCGCGTTACGCCCGCATTCGATAACAAAATGCGACAGCCCGGCCTCTTAAAGTGCACTTAAAAGGGTCTCCACAATAACGTTTCAGGTGGGAATCTACAAACTTTTTCAATTTTCGCTAGTTGTGAACCCCGAAGTTTGAACAGTGCAGTGCTGCTCACTCAAATAGGTTGGTATACACCTTTCTGCAAATTTGAATTGGCGTGGCCAAATTGTTTATATTCCGCGGGATGGCGATGATAACAATGAGACTACTTTTTTACAGGGCGAAGCTCGTCAAGGTAGATGTCTTCCGTCGTCTCTCGATGACGATGACGCTGATGACGATGAAGAACAAGTGCGTTGCAGACAACGAATTTTTCTTCTGCTATCACGACAAAGCACATACAAGGTACCCACTATACGCCATGACGATGACGATGAAGATGATGATGATGATGACGGACAATGGTTGGCTTGTGCAGTAAATGTTGTTTCGATTTCGATAAGCTGTAAGATGCATTTCGTATCACTGGAAACAACCAACAACCACAAAGGGAACGTGTCCAAACCTTGTCTTTGCAAGCTTCAGGATAGATCCGATACCAGAAAGCAGTAAAAATGAACGCGAAACTAATGCACAACTAAAGACAACACACTAGCTATGACCAATAAACATTGTAAATAAATGTACACCGTTTTGTCACTCATTTACATGCCTGAGTGGTTCTTTACGGAAACACCAAACGATCCCATTGCTTCGCCCATTCATCATCACTCACTTCGAGGATTTGCAGTGATTTTTTCGTCGACGAGAGCAGTTTTCTGCTAACACCTCGGTTGGAAACTACGTCGGCACATGACGTTTAAAGTGACGACACCCGCGAATGTGGCGTCATGTCGAAAGGCGGTCTGTAGACTACCTATCCGGTACTTGCATCGTCTCTTCACGCGCACGCTGAGACCTCACGCGTGTTGCTTACGTGCAGTGTTGGTTGGTCCTCCGGTAGTATGCCTTTTTTAATTTAAAAGTGGAACTTCAGACGCTCCAGTAAAAGCCTAGTATCATCAGTGAAGCTGTCAAATGTAGATAAATAGTGGTTATATCGCACAAGCACTATTCCGGTATCCCCTGCAGCTCGAAAGATAACATAGTGGCGCCACTTTGGGACGGTGCACATGCACAGTAAAAGACGGTGAAATGCTAGTCAATGAAGACGTTAGCATATATTTATTTCGTAAATTTTGCTCGTGTAAAGTAATTGCTGGGGCGTATCCTTCATTTTCTATTTTCCCGTCTACGAAAATTTTCCGACAACAAAATCACTTCTCGGTGATTTCGCTATCGACAGATTCTATTGTATATCGGAGGTAAAATTATGCCATTCGACTGAAAATTTTGTTTTGAAGATGTAAATTTTATTTTCTCATAATAATTGGAGCTGCATGTTTCGAGAGAAACACGCGAAAAAAAAAAGGTCTCAAAAGAAACCTGCAAGATTGTACCCCTGGAATAGGTATGGTAATACAAACTGGAAAGCTGTGCAGAAGCTACCAATGGCCCCGCCGCGGTGGTCTAGTGGCTAAGGCACTCGGCTGCTGACCCGCAGGTCGCGGGTTCGATTCCCGGCTGCGGCGGCTGCATTTCAGATGGAGGCGGAAATGTTGTAGGCCCGTGTGTCCAGATTTGGGCGCATGGTAAAGAACCCCAGGTGGTCAAAACTTCCGGAGCCCTCCACTACGGCGTCCTCTCATAATCATATGAGTTTTGGGACGTTAAACCCCACAAATCAATCAATCAGAAGCGACCAATGTTGAAGGGTTTCTATGCAGGGTTTCAAAACAACATATCAATGCGTACACACAAAAAAAAAAACAGATAACCACGCTGC